>JAEPRB010000029.1:0-286338 GCA_016758965.1 Circinella minor
TCCGGACTGGCGCGAAGCGCCGTTGGGGGTCAAGGGGGAACCCCTTGCGACGACGTCGTTAAATGACCCGGAGCGAAGCGTAGGGGCTCATTTAGTCGAGCGAAGCGAGACAGTACGGCTAGTTATTTATAATAAATGAGCATACTGAATCTCTTCATTATTATTTTTTATCTGACACTGTGCTTACAATATAACCGTAAAGAATATAATTAATAAAACTGTAGCTAAATTTCCCATCAATTTTGGCTAAATTGTATAGCGTTCAAAATTCCTCCTGTAACGATTTTTATAATCTGTTGAAATCGAAACAGTGGGTTCTTAGAGCTTTTTCACAGTGTATCAGAGCAAGTAATTTTAAAATGTGATCCGTTTCTGTGTACCAGGGCATGAATGTATTTCTTGATAGGGGAAGAAGATTCGCTGAAGCAGAAGGTATGTTAGCGGAGGATTGGCTAATATGGATTGTATTTTAAACGTAAAAATGAAATAACATCATTGCACTAAAAGCCAAACGAGATGCAACAATAAAAGAAACCACAATCAGAGTATAAAAAAGGCATTTTTATATGCATATGAACAATGTTAAAAATATTTTTTTGTACCTAACATAATATTCGCATATGACACCGTTGAAATGTTTTATAAACAAGTATCGAAACAAATTACATAAATTCTATTATAATATATATTACCAATAAGTCACTATGATTAGTTGGTGCTAACCGTTACATTATTTTAATACAGGTAACAACTAGTGCTTTAGATACTATCATACGTATCATGCGTTATATATTAAGACGATAGTCCTTTCATGTGATAGTTTGAATCAATAAAAATGAATTTAATATGTGCTGATTAGGATATCATACAGAAAACGTATGAATAAATGTAAACTGCCAATTTTTAATTTCTTATTTTATATATGGAACAGTATACGATTTACTGAATCTAGGCAGAGAGGTTAGTTCTTGATTTTCTTTATGGTTAAAGTATGTTATACGAAAAAAAGGATAGGTACCAAAAATAGAGATTATCCGTTTTTTGATTATTTCACATCTTTTTAACACAAAAATTGAATCGCTTCCTAATTTGATATAGTACAGTTGCATTTTTATTTTTATTTTTATACTCGTTAGTTTTAAAAGAAGAATAAGCTGAAAATATGTATTAATGCGATGATAAGTGTGATATTTTTGTTTCTGATATCTCAACAGTTGAGAGTTTAAGCTGTCTTCAACAATTTAAATCCAGCGGATTTTTATGGCAATTCTTCAACATATTTTCTTCGGTTTCTACCCCAGACTTATAATCAGTAGATCTAGTGCCCCTGTTTCTTGTTAACTTATTTAATTGTAAATTGATCTTGTACATATGATTATATAAAATCAAGTATCTCTATCCAACCCCCAACAAACGAGAACATTGACTGTTAATTAATAAACATTAAAATAACAAAATAACAAAAATATATTGTCATGGTAAAAGCAAGAAAAAGCAACAGAGGAACATATATATATATATATACTTAAAACATAACTTTTTTTTTGGAAAGGTATGTGTAAAAACAAAGGAGGAGACGTAAACAATTTTGTGTATTAAGAATGGGGAAAAGAAACCAAGTCTATATAAAAGCAAAGCTGCGAAAAAAAATCACAGCAATGGTGAGGAGAGCGAAAAATGAACGGTTTGTGAAATAAACAAGCTTTCTATCATGTTTATGCTGCAAGCTTTCGTCGAGCTATTTGAAGTAATAATGCATAAGCAATGACGGTATAGTTGGTGAAAAGATCCTTCATCATGAACAACAATGCTTGAGAAAGAACAGCCTTTGATATTTGAGTACTCATGCCCTAATAATCACAAAAAAAAACCCCACGTTAGATAATACATAATAAACATTCAAAATTCTTGGATTTTTTGGATAAAAACACAAAAAAAAAACTTCACGTAAGCAACAATACAATCCGAAATAAATATTTTACCTTGTACCAACCGAAGAAACCATCTTGTTTCAGCACCCGAGCAAGCACATCACCTGCACCCTTATAAGGTTCCACCTTATCTTGAAGTTCCTTTGATGGCTTCCATTGTAAACGAACCTTAGCCATAATATAAGGATATGTAACAATGGTAGCAAGAGTCTTGCTGATAGCACCGACGATAAAGTTGACACCAGGTGTCATATTCCATTTCATAGTTTCCAATACAAATTGCTTCATCTTCTCAAAACTACCGTAAGTGATTGCTGGATTGACACACAAAATCAAGGAGGGACGGATACCCTTCCAAAGACCAGCCACCCCTTCTTCGGCCAAGATTGTTGTAGCAGTACCGAAAATACCTTGACGTTCGTTGCTAGGTAAAGTTTGTTGACGAGTAGTAAGCACAGCGATTGGAGTTGTTACGAGCGTTGTCATGGCACCAGCTATAGCACCAAGGAGAAGTTCCATAGCAGCTGATGAAGTGCCACCGCCAGGATTGTAGTTTTTGTTGTAAAAATCGCGGACCAACGAATAACAATAAAAGTATGTAAAGTTGGTTGAAGCTGTTCCGAGCAACGAACTGCCTAAACCAGCATATAAGCCAGCAACACCCTCTTTACCCATGATTTGTTTAATACCATCGAGTGCTGAATTATAATGTTCCTGTTCCTTATCGTCCACACCGTCATGCTTTGCTTGAACTTGGATACGAGTTTTGATACTGTTATATAAATAGTGGATGGTTAATATGTTTTGTTTGTTGTTTAATTTGTGAGGTTTTTTCTTTTTGGTTAAAGTCAAAAATAGGAGAATTATGCTGATAAAGATTATAAAAAAAGGACCGCAACAAAAAAATAAAACAGAAAAAAACTAACATATCAAGAGGGTAAACCAAGGTCAAGGCAAACATAGCACCGAATGATCCGGCAACTGCATGGCCGAAAGGAGGAAGTGTTTCTTTAGATACTATCGGCATGGTTATTTTGTAGAAAAAAAAAAGTGAGGAAAAGGGAAGAGAAGGGTGGTCTATTACACAACAAAAGAGTAAAGCGAGGTCTTAATGAAAATGCTGACTCAAGAACTTTTATTTCGTCAGTTGCGTGTGACAGGGCATTTCGCTTTTTTGCTTAGAATGACTGAGAAAGAAAAGATTGTCGGTCGGGGCAAGTTTCGGATCCGGTGGGAAGTTCGCATGCCGTAAGCAGGAAAAGAAACCCGCTTAAACATTGACCGAGTAGGAAAATTATGCTATTATGCTTTGCTATGTGCTAGTCATCCCAATACATATATCATATAGCTATTATTTCGGTCAAGCTAATTACTACTTTTTCTTTTTTGCAAAATTTACTAATATTAAAGATTTAAGTAATGTATTCTCTGATCCATAATCACAAAAATCATTATCAAATAGCTCAGCCGGATCAATTTTGTATTATGTCTGCCTAAAACTTTACTCCGCCGTGAATTCATCAATAATGTACATAGGCACGAAATCCGTCGAAAACATCCAGGGGCAAAATAAAAAAAAACCATCATCAGTCCAGTCATACTTGGTTAGTCATGTGTTTAGTATTTTAGTTGTTCAAAATCTATATGCATGTATATATATATATATATGTGTGTGTGTGTGTGTGTGTGTGTGTGGTTTCTACCGATTCGATATTACAAAATTCTGAAACTAGGCATTTTAATTTGACAGCTATATTTTTTTTTTGTTCACTGCTATTTTCATAGTAGCAATAAGTTACTTAAATAAACTGATATGGATTCATTTATGACTTTCTTTGGTTTAGAATATCATGTGTGGAGAACAAAAAAATAGTAGCGGATAGCATGCTACCCAAGATAACTTAATCTTCTACTATTAGATATCATATTTCATTTACCATACTTATACACATTCACAGACGCCGTTTAACCATCTATTATAGATGTATTACAGTTACCATTTTATTGATTTTGTATTGAGGAAATGCAATATCGTATTAAAATGGACTAGCGAAGTGGAAAGATAGTATTATTAGAATTTTACACCATACTAGGATACGTTATTAATATTACCACAGATACCACATGTTCGCATAATCACTTTCCGGGAAAAACTATATCCTAACATAGGCAAAACAAGCAAGGCGCCAATTCATTCTCGGAACTGCATCATTGAAGTCTATTCCTATCGTAGATCAAGTTAAATCAAACGTTTCCCATACCATGTTACCACTTCATTAAAACTCTCATTTTTTTCATCTCTCTCGCACAATCAGATACTTATTATATGTTAGTTAATACGTGTTTCAATTTTGTCAAGGATGGGATTATGATCAAGTATGGAATTTTCTTTTTTTAGTGAGAAAAATTTGGGACTTTACCAAACATGATGTTCGTGAATTTAGCACGTTATGGTCCTATTCTTGTCCGCTGGGCCGATAAAACCAAATCTGTCAAGTACCCCAAGAATCAAAAAGTCTTATAATAGTATTAATTACACATGATTGAAATATGGCTTAAGCGAAACAGTAATTAATGGCCGAATTTCGACAAGTTGCTAATTCTTTGATGTCCAACCTCTCCTCTTTTCAGACGTTCCAATAATCTAATAATACATAACTGTTGTTTAAAAAATATTCTCCCGTTTGTTTGCTGTTGCTGATGTTTACTATGTATATCATTGTTTTGAAGACCAAATGCTTTCAAAAATCCAATATGCGAAGTGAAGAGGGATGGCTGACAAATAAGAATACTGCTCTACACAGAAAACCTAACAAGTGCTCGTTATTCGGTTAAATATTATTATCTGTTGTATTGCTCAATCAAATTTCACAATACCAAAAAAAACCCCCTTTGACTGCTACAGTATAATACACTACTATTATTATTTAGTAACAAAAATAATGTAATGCTTAAAAAAGAAATATATTAATGCATAAAGCATGGATTTTTAATGAGAATAGGGAAATAAAGACGAATAAAAAGCTGTGCAAGTATGAGATGAATGCTGTCATTTTTGGTATGTGAGATCGATCCTTGTTATCTGTGTTTTAGATTTCGTGTTCGGCGAGCAACATATTAGGAATACCATCCTTGATTTTGTATTCATGGTTACAGTTAGGACAAATCATTTTTCCTTGCTGCACATGAGTCTTTTGAATATATTAAGTTAGTTATTTTTTTTTTTCGTTTATAAACCTGATCATAATAATATAAGACATTAAATTATTTTCCATTCATACCTCGAGGATTGTGTTATGAAGTAATTTTAAAAATTCTTCGTTTTCTGTAGCATTTTCTGGTAAATCAGCTGGCAGGGTCGAGATTCCGAGCTATTATTTATATAAAACATGTTAACTAAATCAGAGATAGCAATTTTTTTATTATATAGAAAGAGTGTATTTCACCTGTAAAGTAGTATTGACAAGAGCTTCCCATTCAAGTTTTGGTAACATGTTGATCAAAAATTCTGGGTTGAAATCAGCTTCAATGAGTTCAAGTTGAGCGTCTTGAAAGTGCAAAGGAAAGTTATTTGTGTTGCAATTCTTGACATGGCATTGCAACATGTTATGTGTAATTAATCTCATTATGTATTATGCGTCTATGTGTGAGTATATCAAGCCGAAAAAAAAAATCGATTATGTTCCAAACCGAACTTTATTGGAAAATAAGCCACAGACATTTTAAGTTCCCTTTTCTGGTATCCTTAGAAGTCGCCATGTCCTACTATGAAACAAGTGCATTAACAATGGTGTGCAAATAAATTTTATGAAAAAATATTTCAAATAAGTAACTTGGAAAAGAATTATTGATGAATTCAAGAACACACTTTTAAGAGGATCCTGATCTTCGGGAACAAAATATGCTTTAACCAGAAATTTCGTATGTTTTCCAATTGGTATGTTAATTTATATATGGTATATGGTAGAGTGCGACTGCCCAGTATAATTATATATTTTACAGACTTACGTATATTACCGTAAATAACATATAAATAACATACATAGCTAAATAAGAATATCTGTCTAATTTTTTTTGTTCTTAAAAAAGGACAATCATTCATGAAAACATATGTAGAATTCTACATATTTTGTGTTATACGACAAATAAACCACCTATTCTATAAATATGTAAAACTGGTTTATAAAAGTTTCTTATTACTATAAAACATGTATACTAATCTAAATGTAGTCATATGGGAAGCAAATGAATAGTAATTTATCACATATATACCAATATTGATAACATCCAAAAGAGGAAAGAGGTTGTGAAACATAAAGGGGTTATTATCCGCATTGACGTTATTTTTCTTCTGTAGTGTTCACAGATTCCAATAACCTTGTACTACTATTATAATCCATATATAACTTTCTCATTAAATACTATTATTTCCTTTTTACCTTCTATCTTTTTTTCTTATATGAAAAGTCCTGATATTATATATATTCTACTGAGCAAAAGGGAAAAAAAACCCACCTTCTCTATGATAGTTGGTCATATGAAAACGTCATAGAAGGTAGTAAAAAATACAAAGCCTATTATGACAAGACGTAATCTTCAATTTGAAACAATGGCCACAAGATTCCCCATAACCTCAGAAATAAAATGTAACCACCAAAAAGGATTATTAGAACCAGTCATCGTCTTGTAGTGACACAGTATAAGCACGAGCATTTAGTTTTTTTTTTCTGTTTTTGTTTTTTTCAGCTTTCTTCCTCTCACTTTTTTCCCCTCCTTTTATTTTCTTTCTTTTTACATATTTCCTTTTACTTTTTATCGTACGACTTTTTTTCTATTCTTACCATCTTTAAAATTCTATGGGTAGCCATTTATCCAGAGACCTTCACCTTCATAGAGTCTCTTTGAAGAAGAAGCCAAAAAAGAAAAAAAATAAACAAGAGAATCCGTCAAGCGACAATACCATGATAAGTCGATCAAGTAGCAGTAGAACGAATAGTTTCAAATATAATGATGGTGGAACGACAATGAAATATTCGGAAGACGTTCAAAGCTATTCATCATCTTCGAAAAAATCATCTTCTGCAGGTATAACGACCACCATTTCTGGAAGGGACTTCCACGGCAACGAAAGCTCCGCCTATTGGCTTCCAAAAGATGAGGAAGAACAAGATCGGCTCATTGGGGTACAGTAATACAATAAAGAAAGGTTATTGTGTAGTAAAAGCGGAAATACTTTAGTTCATGCTATATATGATATATTATTGATACGAATTTTCTTTTATTACTATATAGCAACATTTTGCTATTAAAGAAGTTTATGAAGGGTGAAACATTTATGATATCTCTTTGTCTATATTATAGTGTCTTGGAAGATGCATATTGGGTTGTATAATTTAATAGGATATATTTTGATATTTATGTAGTAACTTTTTGACTGAAGTAAAAAATTATGTTCCATTTACAACTGGTGCCCGGGTTTGCGATGTTGGATGTGGAGCCGGTGCCTGGCTAATGGTTTGTAGTTAAAATAAAAATTACAGTTTGCTCAATATGTTTATCAATACTACTAACACACTATTATGCTCTAAAGGATATGGCGATGGAATATCCAAATTGCACTTTTGAAGGTGTAGACATGGTAGATGTCGACAAATTCGAGGCTATGCCAAGTCGTATAAACATCACCTATGGTGATGTGACAGAAAAACTCGACTTTCCTGATAGTGTTTTTGATTTTGTACATATGCGACTTTTCGTTTTGGCACTTCGTGAAGACGAGTGGGATCATGCTATTCGTGAAGCCGTTCGTATCACTAAACCCGGAGGTGTTATACAGTTATTGGAATATTATTTTACAGTAAGTTATTGGCATTGTATTAAGGATATTCGAGACAAAAAGCAAACTAGAACGTTTGATAATAATAATAATGTATACATTTAATAAATTGTATAGCCTAATTTTGATGATCATCCAGCTGTAGGGAAGGTTGCTAATGCTAGTAAGTCAGCTAACATTTATAAAAACCAATAAAACTTTTACGGTATTAAGCATGCAGGACATAAATGATAAACAACAATACAATATATGTAGTCATTGACAATATGGCCGCCCGGGGCCAAGATCCATATATCGGTCCTAAACAACCACGCTTATTAACACAAGCAGGTTGTAAAGTAATTCAAATAGATAACCGTGTTATTGATATGTGTAAGTACTAAGTAGTGCTTAATGCTATGGGTTTGTAGTTGACAATAGTTTTATATTTACTCACACCCATATACTCACATACAAATATATACACTTAACTATAATAGCAAAGAATACACCAGCTGCTCGAAAGTTCTTATGGAATTGGGAACGAGTATTGAAAAGTATGATGCCTATTCTTAGCCCTCATCTTGGTCTCAGTGACCAAAATGAACAACAAGCTTTTATGAAAGAAGTTCTACAAGGTCTTCCTACGTGTGGGAATTTCTATTGGATGTATACTGCTGCTGCTCAAAAACTATAATCGATAAAATAATTGAAAATTCTTATACACATATCTTATATAAAAAAAGTTGATTGATTGATTACACGTAAATTATATATATATTTTTTTTTGTTGTGTATGTTTGTTTTCAAAAAACGACATTAATTACAAGAGTTACAAAATACAAGTACATTTTTCAACCCCGTCTCTGTTAAATTATAGATACTCGCGTTTCTTTGCCGCTGCTGTTGCCATGTTTTGTGCACTAGTGGCTAAAATCGTAGGATGCTGCTTTAATAACTTATATGCCGCAAAACTTGTTAAGATTACAGCACCCGCTACTAGTGACACGGTAACATAATGCCTCGATAACCATGCTTCTTCTCTTTTATCTTTCAAAGAACCAGGAGTTGCAATTGTCCTGAAAATCATTTGCATAAAGAAATTAATGAGTTTTCTGATTGTTTATATTGCATCTTTTCTATTCATCCATTATCATCTATCAAAACTTACGGGTTCATGGCTACACCAGTCAATATATGATACAAATCTGCCATTTGATGTTGTTTCACAGATACACTTAAAGGTACAGCCAATCCCAAATTCCGACAATATACATCAGGTTGAACTTCATATCGTTGAGTTACCAGATCAAGCTCACATTTGGTTGCAGCAAAAACTGTTGGCACGTGATCGATTTTGTATTTCTCCTGTTATTATAAACATCGACATTGTGTCAGATTTTTCTCTTAATAATCATTCTTGAATATAAAGCTTTTCCCCCCTTATACATATACTTATCCTTACCCTTAAGGAAGCCACATAACCAAACGAGTTTACATCACTCGTGTCATATACAAAGCAGAGCAAATCACAAGCTTCTAATCGTTGCTTGCCTGATAGAATTTCAGCTTCTCGACTTGCTCCAATTTCTTCCATCTATTATACCACAGCAGTTTTGTTAAAAAAAAAGACAATGTTCTCAACCAAAAAAGAACCAGTTATTTTTAATATTTACCACAAGGTATTTTTCTACACCTTTCATTTCCACAGAATTAACCACATTGAAAGGTTCGATTGTCGGCTGGTATTTTTCTGAAAACGGTTTGTTGACGAATGCTTTTAACAAAGATGTTTTTCCGGAACTTGGGGCGCCAAAGACATAACATAAAAATACATTTCGTTGTATCTTGGCTTTTTTACGATCTACTTTCTTTGGACGCGTGACTTTAAGTGCAGTCCGGGTATCGCCTTCATAGCCGAGATAAGCAAGATATTTTAGGGTTGTTTTATACTCTATTAAGGTGGTCATGCTAAATATCACATCGGTCTGTTAATGTCGGTTCGTAGTGCCATTTTTGTTATCATGTTAATATATTACAAACCTCCATTGTGCCAACCATCCTTGTAAAGTTACCGAACCAGCTTCAGTTGTAATTGTGGTATGAGGAAAAGCTGTGGTTGCCCAAGGATTTCCAGGTGATGTATTAAACAAAGCATCCAGCTCGGATCGATTTAATGCTCCATCCTTATCCTTTAATATACATAGAGTATGAAAAAAAAATAGGTTACAAAGTCTACTACGTTTTTAATATATATGTATCTAATAAATGTCTTTCAATATACCTTATCAAATGCTTGGAAGAGTTCAGCAAAAAATTGATAACCATGGGGACTTAATTCAACGGAACATTCATGAGGTACCTCCAATCTATAGGTATGATCTTAGTAACAAACCTCTTTCTCTTTCCCTTAACAAATATCCCCTTTCAAAAAAAAAGAACTTACGGTGGTAATAAAAAGTCCTCTCGTAAAGATAAATCGTCACCATATCCAAACTTTCGTAATACAGTCCACGTCGTTTCTAATCTACCACGTTGGATAAATAATGAATGTAGAAATGCAAAGCCTATTTTATACAATATTTTGTCAGTATTATGAAAACAGATTGAAGAAATGAACGATGATGATAATAATCCCATGTAAGGATTTTTTTTTACCTAATTCTGTCAATCCAGTATCATTGACACCAGCAGGTTCATGTTCTTTAACTACCTCTTTGACACCAGCAAGTTCATGCTGTTGCAATGGTGTATTAAAACATTTCCGCTATCATAAAAGAAATAAGGTTAATTGGTAAATATCATCAGCCCACTTTTAATATTATTATTATTATCATATCATACCTGAAATTCATTTAATTCTTTGTCGTTTAATATACCATCCTTATCAGTATCACATAATTTAAAAATTCTTGATAAAGCATCAACACATTGTGGTTTAAGAATCTTCATAGAGATATAAAATAGATAGTTAGTAAGGATAGTAATGTATTTAACGCTACCACAAAAGAGTGATTCATACATACATGTTCCCTTGAATCATATAATGGAGCTGTTGGATGTAGGACCGCTTTTTGAGCAAAATAGAATACTTCGGATACATTAAGTAATTGTTTTGCTGAACATTCAACACATGTTTCTACTTCCTATAGTAAAATGTTTTTTTTTTAAAAAAAAAATAATTGGAAAAGGTATGATGTAGCCATAAGAACTATTACTGCTTCACTACCTCCAACCCACTTTTTCCACACTACTACATAGTATATTTATACCTTGAATTCGTTCATAATCGGAATTACTTCATCTTCTAAACTTGTATTTGTTACATCATCACCTCGAAGATCGATCTTATTACCAACAAGAACAGCTGGAACCTAATAATAATAATAATCACCTTGTTTAGTTTATGTTTTTCTCTTACGATAATCCATTATTATTGTTATCATTACATTGACCCCAAGAGAGCGAATATAGGGTAGCCAATAGAGTGGCAAGCGATTAAACGTATTAGGATCATCGATAGCATAAACAATGCAAATAACGTGAGCTTTGCGTATCTCGGCTTCTAACTGTTCGCGATGCTCCGGGCGTGCAGAACTGTCTGTGATATGCATCGTTACGTTTTCCGGTGTCACTTCTGGTGGAATGGTAACCTCGGGAACGAGATGTTGTACCTTAAACATGATACATGTGTAATGTCAATAACTTTCTTTTATGCTCGCAGTGAATTATCGTTTTCATTTCAGATCGCTTACATTAGGTATAAAAACTTCCTTTATCAGTGATGTAATAAGAGTGCTTTTTCCAACGCCCTCTATTCGATAATAAGCATATATGTGTGAGTATGAATAATTGTGTGTGTATTTGAAATTGTTTTTTATACGAAAAAAGTTATGCTGTTGGTTTCTATTTGTTGGCATTGATAATAAGAATTTAAAAACATACCGTCTCCTACAAGTAGAATGCGTACGTCACGTCGCATAACTGGAGGTCAAAGGTGTAAATAAGTAGTGGTGGTGCTGGTGGTAATGTAATAGAAAAATATTAGGCCTTTAATGGCAAAAACGCGTTTCCGTAATGATGTGGAAGTTCTCCAACTGAATTTGATAACGAGTTTGAAAAAGTGAATGAATAAATTGGCTATTGTTTTCGATGTTTAAAGTAGCCTCCGTATACAAAATTTATTAGTGTCGACGGCTTCTCTTTTTTTTTTTTTACTTAATGGAATTTGAGGGTAGCTGCAAAAAAAAAAAAAAAAAAAAAATAGAATAAAATAAAAAAATCGAAACGAGAAGGAGAATCTAAAGTGATGGACCACTGTTTTCCCTGGTTGTATATGTTTCGTTTGAGTAAGATTGAATTTCCGACCGCTACAGCTCCTTGTTCATAAACTTACTTGTGTTTTTTGTTGTCGCTATATAAAACTGTTTAGAAAGAAACGCCAGGCTTCACCAGTACTATTATGCTCATAGCAGCATAAACTTTTGAAGTAATAATACCATAGCAACAATTAAAACAAGTTGTAACTCTTATTGTTGATATTGTCTAGAAACTATTGCTTGGGTGAATAAGTGGGTGATACATATGATGATGAAAAAAAAGGAAAAAAAAAACTCGTCTGCTCCCATATTTTGAATATATTTTATTGTTTATGCATGCTTATTACATTGTTATATCAAACGCAATATATAATTTTATGATAATTGTAAATCCTTTTATCAGTTGTCCCATTATTCTCGTCTTGTTCATCGCTGTTTTGTTGATTCAAATCGTGTACCACCTCAGGAGAAAAGATTTTGACAAATCAGAAGTACTGTTTGAAATCAGTCCTTTTCTGTGAAGCCATAATAAATATAAGTCCCCATATATACAGATAAAGAAGCGCAAATGATGGGGGCAATAAAGCAGAATACAGTATTTTCATTGACAGCAAGATAGCTGTACATGAATCATATTAAGAAGCAGCTATAATAATGTCAACGCCGTTGAACAAAGTACAGACGTTATCCCACGATGAAATGAGGTTCTTAATAAATCATTTAGTATTGAAAATGTCTTAGATAGCTATATACTTAACATAACTTGTACACTATGAGAAGCTGCTATATATATTTTGGAAGAAAAAAGTCTAGATATTCTTCATATAATGATATGTATGATGGGATAAAGTGATAAGAAATCCAATCCTTCAGTTCTATTCCGCTTATCTTCTAATACTCCACAAAATGAACATGACCTGTTGCCTAAAGAATAAAATTAAAAAATTAATGATCTTTGTGTGCTCAATAACCACCATCCAAATATTATAAAAATATGAACATACTGCTGCATGATCCTGTGCATCTATAAAGTACATAACTTTAATGAGTACCAATGATGTTATTATAAACAACAGAAAAAAAAAGACAAAATTTTATGCATCTTACCTTTCTCACCCACCAGACCTTTTTGGCATTGATTACATTTCAAAGTAAAATTCGCTACATCTGTAAACTTTCGTTTCTATAAATTATAACGAGAAAAAAATTGAGATGGCTGGGGAAAATAGGTTACTATATGTATTTTTTTTTACCTGACGTAAAATTTCTGCCAACTTCTTAGCAGCTTCTAATATAGAATCATCAGTTACAGGAAATCTGGTTTGATCGAAATCAGCAGGTGCATCTGTCATTGGTGACAAAGCCAATGCATCATAGTCTAATAATAAGAGAGATAATAACAGTCATTACTATATAATTACTTTTCGATCATGTCATCCTTCAAAAAAAACATCATGAAACACTTACGAATACCACTATAAATAATAAAAACACGTTCAGAATAAGATCCTTCACCTAATCGATTATACATTGAATAGCTAATAAGTATAGGTTTGATAACGAATATACATTTAAACGAAAGTATATATAGAGTAATTTTCTTTTACCAAATCGATCAATGCGACCTGTCTGGATATCGATACTTGCGATTTCTAAAATATAATTAAGTTTAGTTTATTATCTTTCTCTTTTCCTTCTACTTACAAACAATCAAATCACCACAATATACCAATATTAAAATGTTTTGAGAATATTGAAATTTCTATTATATATGTATATTAAACACAATTCATTATAAGTAAAAAAAATATTCGCTTCCATTTCTCTTATTTTATATACAGAAACTTACCAATGGCACCACCCCAAGAGGTGTCTCGTTTAATCCAATCAATATATTTTTCTGAGTTTATCAAAAAATACATTAAATTCAAACACAAATGATTTCTGACTTCGCTTCTCTTTACTATTCATAACGAGGGAATGTAGCTTACCTCGGCTTTGACCTAATGTAGCATCGGAATACGTAATTGGATCTTCCTTGATAGATGTGGCAATTACTATGAAAAACAAAAATAAAAAGAAGTTGATTTAATTATTGATTATCTTTCAAATCTTATTCATCAGCGATTGTAAAAAAAGGGGGCTATTTATACCATTTCGAAGTTCTTGTGACATTGACGTATCTCGCTTAAGTACATAACTATAATAGATAAACATTGTTAAACTTGATAATAATCATTTAATTTTAAATATTCCAAGCTGAACACGTACCCTATAGTGTATCGTTACAAAAGTGTTAGATGTATATATACATAAGAATATATAGTTAAAAATAGTTAATTATATTTACCAATTGAGCGAAACAAGCAGGAATTATCATCAGGTACAGTCTATAATAAATAATACGCTTATTAATTTCACGTATTCTTTAGTTCTATAGAAGACAATGGATGAATACATAATTAAATTTAATTTTACCCGTAATGATAAATATCCACCAGATGTTTCTACGGTTTCCGATGTATCAGCTGATACTAATGATTCGATGGGTTGTGTAGATTGTAGTTGTGGTTGGATTAAAGGATTAGTAGAAGTAGTGGTGGTGGTGTTCACCATTTGTTCTGATACAGATTGTTGCTGTTGCTGTGATCCGGCAGATGTATCTAATACTTTTACGTTCAATGCATCCCCATTTCGAATACCAACAACTTCCAACGTATCCGAATCATTTGTATATTTACGAGGAGGATAACCTCCTGAAACTTTTTAAGAAAACACAACAAAAGTATAAATTAGCCTAATGTACTCTTTATAATTCACATTGTTGAGACTTTTTTTTTCTTAAATATTAGTATACCTTCCACTTGTTGCCATGTTATTCCTATTTCTTTTGCAATAGCTTCTTTCAAAGCTGCAATATTTTGTTCTGGTGTCAAAGAGTCTAAAATGCTTGCACCATTAGGATGACGAACGCGAATTCGCATTTTTTTTTTGTTAAAGTTGAAAAAGAAAATAGCGGTATGGTGGAAAAAGAAACTCAGAATTTTAAAAAAAGAATAATAGTGTGTATTTCATAAGCTGGTGATACTAATCATGCGTATAAAAATAAACCTAATACGAACACACATTTTCAGGAACAAATAATTAGTTTGATTTGTTAAGTTTTGGTATGTTTCATTCATTAATAAAATCAAATTTATATAATCTGGAATAGAATTAACCTGGTATTTATAAAAAATTCGAAATAGATCAACCAACACTAATACAGTGAATCATAAGTAAAATGGGATATATATTTACTATGTAATGTATATATAATGTATATAAAATATAATCAAGATTATGAACATAACTCTTTACAAAAGCACCATCGCACTGCTACTATAACAACGGCTACTACTCTTACTATTGCTACACTGCTACTTTTCTTTGTATTAGTGTCGTATTAGCGTCTAGAGCCGGCGCATATACACATGACAAGTCTCCATACAACGGCCAGGCCAGCTAAAGCCGCTATACCAATACCACTATTAATTTATACAAAATGTTAATGTTTGCGCGGGAAAATTACAATTTCATAATTAAATACCATTTTTAGAAAAAATACTGATTTCCCTTCTCTCACACACACACTCTCTCTCTTTCTGTCCATGCCTACATTCAGTAATAATCATATTATCTATTTACCTATAGAATAAAGCATCATGTACCACTTTTCCACAGATTGTAGTACAACCTTCTACCGCATCATCCGGCAGTTGATCTGGTAGTTCATCACACTTTCCTTCACACTTGCCCTGGATCACAGAAGAAGCCACAATCAGACCGATCCCTGCAATTAAAAACGCCAAGTTAAGGAGCCAGCAGAAACAATTATAACAAGTACATTCAGGGTTATAGCAACAACAATTACATCCACCACCATCTTCATGTCGTTTATATTGTTTTGGTTTATAAGCTTCTGCTTCATCTTCAGGCGCAAGCGTGGGACCTCCAGCAGGACGTGGTCGAGTACTAGTGGTATTTTGTACTATAGGAACATCAGAAGGATCATCGTAATAAGGTCCATGTGAGGCATAGTTACTACCACCGTATTGTTGGTTGTTATAAGCATATCCTCCCGCGCCTGCTCCTGCTCCTGCCCCATAGCCAACGTCTTGATAATAATGATTATTATTATTCATATTCTTGTGCATTTGCTCTTCACGTTCATGTTGAACATAGTCAGATAACGACACAGCTTGTGGATCATTATATTCATCAGGTTTTTTGGGAACACGGTCTTGTAAAGCAACAGGTTGATCAGCTGCCATGGGTTGTTGGTGCATTGGGGTTTGACTTGCAAAATAAGTCTGATCATAGCCACCTTGTTGGTGCTGTTGAGGTCCAAATGGCGATGGAGGATACTGAGGTTGATGACCTCCAGTGGTAGGAGGACCGTATTGGTTCGCGTATGGGTCAGCCATTGTGAAGATTGAAAAAAGTAAAAAAAAAAAAGTTACTAGTTTCAACTCTTTAGCAAGATTAAGTGATGAAGAGAAAATAGAAAAATAAGAATAAGAAAAAGAACACTAAATAATATTAAGAATCCATATTATTATATTTCAAAACTTAGACTTTGCCTGATTTGGATCGACTTGGTTTCATTAAGAAGGATAAAAGGGAGTGCAAAAAGTAGTTGAAAAAAAAAAAGATATATTTTATTTTTTAAATAGACATAACACTAAAATAAACTATCTAACACAGAAAGTGGCTTTCGCCACCCTCATATGACATAAATAAGATGCTTGTTTCTATCTATTTTTGCTTTACTTGGGTTGATTTTTTCATATATGTGTTTGTATTTTACCTATTATCACAGTAACAAAAAATTGAATGAGTATACAAATTTAAACCGTGTACTTTTATAATTGAAAAAGTATAACCACAAAGTATACGTCTTCTTTGACAATATATGTAGACTTTCAGTGAGCAAATCAGAGAAACATAATCACCGAAGAAACATCTCTGTTCCCGTCTCCTCCTCCTTAAACTTTCATCCTTTTGTCCATTTTATTTTGCAAAGAAAAAATATTCTTGTGAAGTTACTATTAACTAACCTGTAAAAAGTATTTTAAGCAAAAGAGGAAAGAACGAAAAAAAAATTTTACATTTTAGAATGACTTTAAATATATATTTTTTCTGTTGCTACTGGTGACATAAATATCTCCTATGACTGACTATAAAATTTACAAACTAAGTTGCGGTTGCGGTGACAATCTGACAGTCAAGTTTATGCTCTAAAAACAACACGAGTTTATTTGATTTATTATAAAAGCACTGAAAAAAGATGCAGGCTATGCGTCGGATCTCTGTAAAGAGATATCTAGAATTTTTTGAACATCGATATACACACTCTCTCTGTCTTGTTCAGCATTAATCTGTTATCAATTTATATCACACATCAAAAAGTAATAATTAGTAAATGGAATTGTATTTTTTTTTATGATAAACTCCCATCCATTTTTACCTTGCGAACTTTGCTCTTTTCTTCATAATATTCTATAACAGGAAAACTAGTGTCCTTAAAAGTCTGAAATCGTTTTTTGATAGATTCAATATTATCATCAATACGTCCAGAGCTTTCACCACGTTTCAACAGTCGCGTTACTAAAGTTTCTTCCGAACATTCAAAATAAAGCGTAAATTGGGATTCTACAACCTTTGCATAATACTCCGGGTTAATATTATATCATATATCCTGAATAAGTTGCCATGGCAATATTGGAAATCCCCCCTTTTTTCACTTTCTCTTTTTTTGATAATAATAATTACCATTTTTTCAAACTTGATTGCTTGATCCATTTTTCGAGGAAATCCATCCACCAAGAAACGTTTTTTACCATCTGTATCGATAGCTTCTTGCATTGATTTTTCGAGTAATGCAATAGTTACCTCCATAGGAACGATTTTGCCTTCACGGATACAGGTTTGAATAAGTTCTTTAAATTCAGAACCTTCGCGTTGTTGCTCTTCTCGAAGTAGATCACCAGCTTTTTTTTTTTTTTTGATAATGCGTATATAGTAAAAATAATTCAGCGTTTATTACGCGTAAGTCAGCGTATATGAGTCAATACGAACCAAGGATTTGCGTATATACAATTTACCTGACAGATGGACAAAACCATAATCATTTTTAATATTTGCACATTGGGTTCCCTTTGGGGAAAAAAAAGATTAGAAATTTAAAACTTTGCAAGGAACCATTTTCGTTTATATACTCACTTTGCCAGAACCTGGACCGCCTATTAAAAAAAAACAGTTAAGATCGATTTGAAAAGATAATTAATGGAGTGGGAATGAGATTTCCTTTTTTTTTTATTTACCCAACACGAAAATTACGAAAACGTCGTTATGGTCAAACATATTTTGTTAAAGTGTACTATAGTAAAAAGAAGAAAGCACTGATCTTCTTTATTCTCCACGTTGTCTTTTTGTTTTATTCATAATCATCATCACACGATGATACATCCTTTCTTTGTCACACGCAAAATGTATCCAAAATTGGATCTCGCGTTTTTTGTAAACATTTGTCCGACCAATAATTAATTTTCAATGGCATGATTGTAACAAATAATATCTGTTTCATAATTCATGTGAAATAAAACAGGCACTTGAAATCGTGTGATGCATATGGTTAAGAAAAATGAAGACACGTTAAGTAACAACACCTATAGAAACAATCGATTTTGAGCACGAGAAAAATGCATCACATTTAAGTGTCTGTGCGAGGTAATGTGTTGGGGCAGTTGTGTAAGTCGGTTATAGCATACACATTAACAACTTTTATACCAAGAGTTACATTCTCAATATAAACACCAGTAGTAGTAGCTTGAGATAAAATCACTATATCTAAGTTCAATTAAATATTCATTATGATGACAGATTAATGCCTTTGATTATTATGTAAATTTTTTTTATTATATATAAATAGTGAAGATCACCCCATGCACATATCCAATTTGTATAATAATTTGTTCCGATGTCAATTTTTTCTTTGTCATACAAATATTGATACTATTTACCAAGAAGAATCATTAATTTATTTATATTCTCAAATAGTCTGATATATTTTTTTCAATACAGAAAACATGCACTGTTATTATTGTATTATGCTCTATTATTAGAGAGGACGCGTTATATATCTATATAAGTACGCTAAAGAATAATTCTACTATATAAAATGTTAGTTTTTGGTGCATAATAACCAATTTCCGACTTGTCGTCAAGGGGAGATGTTTTTATAGAACTTTTACTGACCAGTTAACATGCTACCATTCATCATATCGAGTTCAAGAATGCTGACATTATGATAATAGTTCACTGTCAATAATTGGCCATTATACCTCCCCATGAAATATGGGCTGTTATCCTGCTTATCAATGGATCGGTACAGGATTCCCTGATCCGTCAAGTAGACAGGGCAAAGGGCAGGGATTTTGCCAAGCATTATTCCCCATCAGTGACGTACGTACTTTTACAAGTGATCATTAAATTCTTATTATTGGTTATTGATATTTTTATCTGCTGCGGTCTTTTTTAACCCCTTTATATCATCAAGATATATTTTTATTTATCACACCTAGTGGTATTTGATCATACAGCCTGTACCAAGAAGTAATCAAACTATTTTATTAAACTATATTTCTGTAAGTGTAACGCCAGTTACATGTAGTTCTTTTCTTTTCGAATAGCCAATTATATGCTTATTTGCCACAGATTGGTAATACCGGGTTATTGATACAGAGCTACAGAAACTTTTTCTATTTCCATCATTGTTTTATTTATTGGCTTGCACTAATGTTCGTCAACTATGGCATGTAGTAATTAAAGTCCAGTTGCTCGTTGTTATTATTAATGCTACTGCTGTTTGATTTGAACGGCTCTATAATAATTCTCTTCGTATTTAACATCATCACACATTAAGCACGTGTAATACATATTTGCGTATTCTAGGTTTGATGTTTATTTTCCGCCCGTTACTGTGAATTACTATGATACCATTGCAATTCCCGTACACCAGAAATTATTAGATATATACAAAAACATTTTTTTTAAAATAACATATATCTAATAGTAATTATAATACAAAAGATATAGCTAATAATTAAAATAAACGTTATTAAAGCGCTAATTTTTTTTGCCCTGTTACTCTAAACTGTACAATAACGAAAAAAAGTACCAAGTGTAATATAAACACCATTAGTTACTTTTAAATATGAAAAGGTACTATCGTAATTTCCCAGTTACTGTACATCGTAATAAGTATGCAGTCTATATAAGTATGGGAAATAATGACATGTTTTGGTTCAGTATGCTTAGATTGGAAGTGGCTACATGTAAAGCGGAGGGTTCGCTGTTGATAGACGGAGTATTCTATTTGGAAACATCATCAGGTGATTATGAGCCCATCTCTACTTTCACTTACATTATAAATAACAGAGGATTTCTCATTAGTTCACACACATTAATTCTTTCCCAATTGGAAAACATGTACATAAGAGATAAATAAAGCTTTTTTGATAATGGTCTGGGAAATAACACCGAATTGAAAAAATAGTGTTTTAGAAACTGGTAACAGAAATATAAAATTATTTCTGTCTTCAACGGGAACCAATCTAAAGCGATTTATTAACGATCAGTAGACTGCTGTAGGTTTACGTATTTGTTACATTTTATTAATATTATTATTTATTCCCACCAAAGTATCCTTTTTTCGTGTATGGTCCCAATAATAACTTACTATATATAACTGCTTTAGTCATTATATATCTGCATCTAATAATACAAGTATACATTATTAAAACAAAAATTACAGCTGTCTCTTTCTATATATTGATTCAAATGTTTGTATTATATAATTTGCTAATCGAACGAGGGTTTTTATCAACATTCCCCCCCTAAGCTAAAAGTACTAAAGCCGTTGGTAGAATATCCATTTATCAAAAAGATGTGAATTTAGCTCTATATTTATATTTATACAAATCACTCACCATATTCTATATAAATTACATCTCCTTGTCGTATGTAACATTAATTTTTTAAGTATTTGACAGATGTATTACAGACACATACAATTATAATACAGTACGTATGACTGTGCACGACTGTTTTCTTGATATAAGAATTAAAATACAATACGTACCAAGTAATATCATTTTTCTCTTTTTGAAGTACGTATCGAAGAACAAATTACCCCAAAATAAGAAAAACTTTTTATGCATAAGTCTTTCCAAGTCTTTGATTTCTGTCTAGGAATTAATAGAATAAACGACGTTGTATAATCAGAAAGGTTTGTTATATTAATTCAAAAATAGTATTTACATACAAATGAAAATCATATATTTTTTTACACGAAAAGCGCGTTCCGAATGATGCGCAAGCTTACCAAAAATTGAAATGTTTGATGCATGATGACGAATTAAAAAAATTAATAGACATTACACAAATGATAACCGTACAGGGTTTACAAGTAATAAACCCCTCGCTTTCATGTGACGAATTACTCCCCCCCCCCCACAAACTCTCATCCTTGAGGCTGAGACAGGGAATCCTGACAATTTCTATACCCGATCCTTTTTTTTTTGTTGTCATCAGACCCTGGCTATTTCTCTTCCTTTCATAAATTGACAGGTAGTACGTTTAAGTTTAAATTGACAAGCATTATTACAAATTTGGTAAACAGAAAGCAAAATAATATTTTGTTTTCGAAAAAGGTGGATCGGTTCCTCTATTTTTGTTTTCCTTCCCAGCCATTTTGTTTTGTGGTTTACGTAGAATGAATGATTTTGCCAAAATGTTACCTACCACGTTTTTTTTATTATACCAATAAAAATAAACGGAAATGAAAAAGACGCTTTTCTTGTTATGTAAAGATCATTATTTATGTGCGTTACTATAATTGCCATCGTCTGTAACAACATGATAAAATTGTTGCCACCACGATAACAAGATCATATTATTATCAAAGAAACGGATAGAGCAGAAAAGAAAGATTATTAAGCATTTTAATTGAAAAAAAAAATATGTCATATAAGTTTGAATTATTAAAACGTTTGTTGTTTAAATGAAGAAAAAAAATGAAGTCATAAATGAAAAGTTATGTAAACCTGATAATAAAATCATAAATAAAAAATGATTTACTATATAAAATATATAGCAATATGCAATATGCAAAAGGAGAAAGGGGAAAAACATCTATATATACAAAAATGTGAAATAATTTATAGTCCTGCTTCTTGGTTACTTGGTGTTATTATGTGGTTGGGGGAGAAAACAATGGTAACTTCAAAGATTCGCTGAGTTCAACCAACCGCATTAGCCACTTATCGAAAACCGTAGTACAATGGGTGAGGGTGATTACTATAATTACTAGTGAAAAAGTGATCAACAGAACAAAAAAAAAAAAATAGCAATATTAATCCATCTGTACACATACACATAACATGCGTATTTACCCAACCTTTCCATTTCTTTTTTCAAATAGTATATATTAAAAAGACTTACTTTACTGATGATGGATGAGAGTTGTACAAATACTGACTACCCATATTAAAATAAGGAGAATGATTCATTGATAGCGTAGGGGATGAAAGAGAATATAACCCTTGATAGTGGCGCTGTTGCTGCTGCTGATATTGTAACTGCTGCTGTTGTTGATGTAAATGTTGTTGTTGTTGCTGTAGTTGCTGCAATTGTTGCTGTTGTTGATTCAAATAGAGCTGATTATTATACCAATTATTATTGGCAATCTGTTGCTGCTGTTGTTGTTGATGGTTTATATTACCATTATGATGATGAGGAACCCACTGTCCGTGATGACGCGAAAGAGCCAACGGAGCTCCGTTTGTTCCATAAGTTGAAGTAGCGTAATCAAAATGACTTGGTTGATTGCCCATAATAATAATACAATTGAAAATTAAAAAGAAACTGTTGTTGTTATTATTGTTTGTTGCTATACGTGAGACTAAAGACGAAATGTTTTGATAGATCAAAAGAGAAAAGAAAAACTAATAATCGTCTGAATTGTGATTTCTTTTATACCAAAAAAAATCGAAAATGACAACTTCTATAATGAGTCAGTGATATGACAGTTCAATACAATTAACTACACACTGGCAACAACAACAAAAACAAAATGAGCGAAGAGGGTAATAAGAGACAACCTTCATCATGTGATGATAATGTATATCACAAGGTGTATACAAATGGCGCGATTCTATATTAATTTATTCTTTTGACTATCAGGTTAATCGAGGATTAATCCATTGGGCAAGTTCTTCCACAATCTTTTCATTTTCAGAGTTTATCAATCCGGGTACATTTGCATTAATCTTTTCCACGGCTGCTTCAACTGCATTTTTTGAATAACGGCAATCTATTTAATAAAGTTATATATATATATATATATATATATATAATGTTCATTATTAATATATTCATTATCATTCAGTCCACTGTTATTTTTAAATGTATTATTTATTGTTCTTACCTCTTAAAGCGTTTGAAATTGCCGAAAGAATGGTAACTTCGTGTGCGCCAGTGGCATTTGGAGATGAAAAATCAGCTTCAGTGATGATCCCATGTCTTGAACGGACGAAGCCATTCTTTTTAGATATAAAAAGAGTATAGTTGATCAGAACATAAATAGGAGGTAGGATAATAACAACGCCACTTAGCATGAGTTAAGTGTTTAACTTTTTTTCAACCCCTTTCTACGTACCACATGTCCCCAACTAAATTCTTTTTCGATTTCATTGGTGAATTCAGGTGTTTGACCGTATATCCAATCCCATGTTTGCAACTCCTCTGCCATCTCCCGAGCACGTTGTGGAAGCACATGGGATTCATTAAAAACTATTGGCTTCTTTTTTTAAATCCAAGAAGAGAATGAAATAATGAGAATTTCATCAATCAATCATCCACACATACCACATTATTTGTCTATTTGTTGTCGATCAACCTTAAATAGCAACTTTTCCTTTTTTTTTTATCATTATTTACCTCAAGCTCTTGTCCATCATTATAGTCTCGAATAAACTCATATAGTACTGATTCACAAAATTGTTGATGGTCGATTGTGTAAGAATAATTTCGTAAATTTGTTACTGGAGATGGTACAGATTCTACACCTTTCGAATTAATATTGGATATTTTGTTCTTTTTTGATAAACAACCTTTCAGAGTGGTGGTATCAGCATCAAGAAGCATAGTTCCATGATGATAAGCTCTTTTGTTGATAATCTTATATGCACTGCCGGATACTTTAAAACCATCGACGGCAATGTCATGTCGGTCATTGACGTAGGCGGGAATATCCAGTTCCAGGAGTGCTCTCGAGACCAGCTCAGCATTAGTTTTACGTGAAAATTCCTCTCGTGGCATGAAAATAGTATAAATCGAGTTACCCATATCCTATTAAAAGTTACAGTTAAAAAAAGAACAATGAAAATTGAACGGGTGGTTGTTATTGGTGAGTTCCTCATTTTTTTCTTATTATATTTCTTATTATTTTCTTTCTTCTCTCACATGGTAAACCGCACCACCTCCTGATCGTCTTCGAACAAGCAGAATATTGTTGTCTTGCATATATCCTAAATTACATTCAAGGAAAGGATTTTGATTTCTTCCAATGACAACACAAGGCTTATTTCGCCATAAATACAAAATATATTTTTCAGGATCAGTATCACGTAATAACCATTCTTCAATACCTAGGTTAATATAAGGATTGTTGATGGTTGAAATGTAACATTCTACTTTAGAAGAATAGAAACGCGATGCATGTAAAATTGTACGTTGTCGTAGTTGCAGAGTTGAAATGGAACGAGTACGTAAAATGTTACTAAATGACTTGATGATTGTCATTTTCTACTTTTATTTTATCCTATAGTGTATCATAGTAACATCATTTTTGTCAGTTACAGATAAATTCAAAGCCACTGGGGGATTGAATACCATTGAGTTGTAAAAATATAGATCCGCATGAAAATGCATCAATTGTTGCTATCGATGCTATTAATTATAAAAGGAACATATTACACACTGAATAAGACAGCTACGGTCTCTTATTTTTCGCAATGAGAATGAGGCATAGTATAAATTTGATAATAGCACTTAAAAAAGTGAACCTTTGCTATGCCATTTTATTTATCTTATGAAAATCAACACATGAAAATATTAGTTAATCAATCGAATAAAAAAAAATGTTTTGAATAAAGAAAATTCATCTATAAAATAGCCTATCACATTAAAATTCCAAGCAAATAATTTTCTTGTTTTAAATTAAATGAAGTAATAAACCTACGTAGAACTGTAATACAAGAAAAAACTGAAGTATATTATAATGGAAAGAAAACTATAAATATTCTAAATTATAATGTCTTCACAAGATGGTTGTAGACAAACTTTGTTAGCTTTAAATTTTATATAATCACGCTCATTATTAGGGAAACAGTGTTTTTTTTTTATATTATTTATTAGCTGAAAAGAAGGAGGAGATCGTCGGCAATTCTCGGTCTACAAGAGATATTGCCCTTCAGCCACCTTGAACTATATCACTAAACTTTTTTTTTCTCGCGTTGAGCGGCCCTTTTTGTTCCATTGGCCAGCATAAACAAAAAGAATAACTAAAAAAATAGTGATTGTCTTAAAAAAATTTTAGACACAAGAATAAAGATAGTATTTACTTGTCAGATAATATGGTACTCTTTTCTATCGAGAACAATGACAGAAAAAAGGTAATAATAACAATGAATTGAGTGCATAAAACTTTTCAAGACAGGAACAACATCAATGATTGTGTCACAACTAAACTTAAATAAGTCATTATTTATAATATAAAATAAGAATTATGTATATAAAGTAGAGAGTTCTTACTTTATTTTATTTTAAATTGAAAGTTTTATTTTAAAAAATACAGTTTTTCTTTATCAGATCAAATACATCAAGCCAATTGTGTAACGCATCCCACCCGATAAAAAAAAATGTAATACGGAGATGAATTAAATCCCAATAAATGCCTGGGGAATTTGAGTCTGGTGAAATTTCCGGGTAACACCACCACCACTCCTGCTGACAACGAAAAGTAAAAAAGAACAAGAAAAGGAAAGATCTATCGGCAACTATGACCATGGTGAAACTGTTTTTTTTTTTTCTTTTAAAAATTTATTATGCTTATTAATACTCGATGAAAATTGGGAGAAATTGAAGAGAAGAAGTTAAAAGAAAAGTCGGGGAATATCATCATTTTATGTAGGACAAATACATATAAAAAGATTCTCATGCAAAATTCACAAACAAATTTTATTCGCGTTTTTATCAAGTCGAGCGAGAATAAATGGCCTGATACTAAAGGTACAGATAATTAAACAACTTACAATTGAATTTTATAATGTTCTACGTAATATAGCCTCATAGCGGCTCCAATGAGGAAGTATGACAAAGAACTTCTAGATAAGTTGCTTTAAACCAGAAAAACTATATAAAAAAAAGTAGCATCTATTGTATAAATTATCTATTATACTTTCCAAATCTCGTGGCAACTTTCTTTATCTATCCTCCGATTTAAAAGAACAATGGAAACCAAAAAAAAAAAAAAAAAAAAAAAAAAAAAACTTTTTGCTTTTAGCTCAACTAAACTTTAATGTATAAGATATAATATGTCTGGAACAAAAAGAAAAGCAGAAAAAGAGTCTATATTTATCCTGACTGGGAACAATTGTATAAAGAGTATAAACCAGATTTATCGCGGCAAGTCGCAAGAAACCAAGAATTGTATGTCCTTCATTAAATACCTGGTTTCACAGTTATATAAAAAAAAAGTTGACCCTGATCAGGTTACACTTTCTGCAACAACACATTATTTTATTATTTTAACTAACGAAAGATTTTGTAAGATTTGAGTCTAAGTAAAACACTTGGCCACATTAACATTGACATAGTTCGCATACACAGTGCATTAGAAAACCTTTAGATGTAGTGAATTCTTTTTATAATTGTTTTCTAAATAAACAATAGTGATTATGAGCACGGCCGCGACATGTAAATGTCGAGTGATATTGAAGATGCCTCTTTTTGTTTATTTTCAAACCTGGTAATACAATTTGTCTCACTTGTCTGCAAATGTTGCGCATGAGCACCGATGATGGAAGTACAAGAAAAGGATCTGATAAAGTTATTTGAAACGGCGCAATAAAATAAAATAAAAATAAAATCGTTAAAATCGAGGATTCTCTTTTTTTCCCTTTGCTGCAAAGGTCTATACGAAACCTCCCAACTCTTTATTTTTACTTTAAGGTATACATGATATAACCTTAGCTTTTCTTGAAATACTTTAGTATCTAAACAAACCTCAATCGATACTTTATTTAACAAATAGATGGTGGATAGTAAAGAAGAGGTATCTGAAAAGATCTCATACACAGAAGAAACTCACGAAAAACGTGATTTTGCGATCGAAGAGCAGGCCATCGATCACAAGCTCGTTGTGGGTAAAGTCGATATTCACTCTGGAGACAAGTTAACGACCGAAGTCCACGATGCTCAACTTTCTAAGGGTGTCGCCAAAGTTGAAGTAATGCATTTTTCTGCTTTTCTTTGTATCTCGACTTTATTGTATGAAACAAACAAATATAACTAATGATACCAATTTGCATAAAAAAATAGGCTGCTCAAGCTGTCTGGGGCAGAAAGGGTTATTTTATTCTACTATTCGGTATTCTTTTGGTGTATTACATTTACTCTCTCGATGGTACAACTACTTTCCAATACATGGCCATTGCAACATCGAGCTTTGGACAGCATTCAATGTTAGGAACTGTATCAACAGCTGGGGCTATCATTATTTCTGTTGGCAAACCATTCTATGCTAAATTAGCCGATTACGTCGGTCGTGCTGAAATTTTGTAAGATATCATTATTATTTAATTCTGTTATTACTCCTACAGAAGTTAACTTACTGATTTTACCGTTTTTTTTTTTCATTTTTTCACTCATAGCATCATTACATGTGTTTTCTATATGATTGGTTATATTCTTTATGCGGCATCTACTTCTGTGGGACATATCGCCGGTGGGCAAGTGATTTATTCATTTGGCTATACTGGTCTACAGGTACAACACTAGCTCTTGAAAAAGACCATATATACTATCTTCGAAAAATAACATGTTATATTTTTCAAATAATTTATACGTAGATTGTCACTTCTATTGTTCTGGCCGATGTGACCACCTTGAGATATCGTGCATTTGCTGCTGGTGTCATGAACATTCCTTGGATTCTTAATACCTTTGTAGGTTCCTTAATCGCAGACAGTATACTTACTCGCGGTGCCTGGCGATGGGGCTATGGTATGTTTGTCATCATGTTCCCTATCTGCTTGATTCCAGTTACTGGCTCTCTTATCTACGGTCAATGGAAGGCAAAGAAAAACAACATTTTAGAAATTCTGCCCAATCCAGACAAAGATCTTTTCAAGAATCCGATCAAAGCAATTACTACTGCTACCAAGGAAATGGATGTAAATATTCTTCTCCATATCTTTTGATTACCATATTGTTTTTACTTCTTGAATTATGTTTACTTATTAACTGTCTGTCGTCATGTCTTCTTACAGTTCCCCGGTTTAATCCTCATTGCTGCTGCTCTTGCACTTATTCTTCTTCCACTTAGTCTTGCACCTAAAGCTGCCAACGGCTGGCAAACACCTTCAATGATTGCCATGATTGTTGTTGGTGGTGTGCTTTTGTTCACCTTTTGCGGCTGGGAACTTTACTTTGCCGAAAAATTCGGATTCGCTCCTATTGCTCCTCTTCGCTTTTTCAAGAACGGTAATATTGCTGGTTCCGTCCTCATTAACTTTCTTGATTTTGTCTCTTTCTACTTACAATTCGTATACCAGTCTTCATTTATTATGGTGGTCAAATCTGACTGGACATACTTTGAATTGAACTTGTTTGCTAATATTCAAACTGTCGCATTATGTCTCTTCGGTTTGTTATCCGGTGTCATTTTGCTTTATTGGCGTCGACCCAAGTACTTGATGATCATTGGTCTTTGTATTCGTCTTCTTGGTGTTGGTCTTATGATTAGGGCACGTGGTGCTTTGGGTTCAACTGCTGAACTTGTTTGGTGTCAACTTTTACAAGGTTGGGGTGGTGGTTTTGCTTCTACTATTTCTGGTGTCATGGCTCAAGCTATGGTTCCTCACACTGATATGGCCGTTGTTACTGCTTTAGTACTTTTGCTTGCTGAAATTGGTAATGCTTTGGGTAGTGCTATTGCTGCTGCTGTTTGGACTAATCAAATGCCTGCTCATCTTGCTGCCAACGTACCTTCTGATAATGCTACTTTAATCGCTGAACTTTATGGTGACATTACTAAAATTACAGCTTATGCTGGTGATGATCCTATCCGTCTTGGTGCTATTCAAGCTTACTCTGAAGTCATGAAAAACCTTTGTATTGGTGCTACTGTTGTTGCCATTTTCCCTCCACTTATTGCTTACTTTTTCCTTACCGATGTTAAATTAGATGACAAACAAAATCACTTTGATAACCGTGATCTTACTGGTCGTAAAACTGATGATACCATTAAGAAAGAACAAGAAGAAAAGACTGGCGTCACTTCTGCATAAATTTACTATTCCCCTTTTTAATTTTTTTTATTATATGAAAAGCTTTCCTTTATTTATTTTATTTTATTCAATTAGTTCATATTAACTTTAACATTTAATTATCACACACCCTCGCTTTACTTCACATCTTACATTCATAACATATTTTTTTTTTTAGATATTTATATACGTACTCTTTATGTAATAATAATATTTTCAACACCATATTATTTTATTGGATTTAAACTAATCTGCGTTTTTTTTTTTTTAATTTTGATGTTGATCTAATATTGTTCATCTGTTCTGCTGAAAAAGCTTTTATTAGGTATCAACTATGTACTAAAAAAATATTCAAGGAAGCCAGCGAAAGTAAATTTAAATCGTTCTGGACAACCATCCTCAACTACTACTTTAAGCATTTCATTAAAATATATGTAACTAATATAGTGCTGTCATGCTCTCAAAAATTACAAAGTGTGTATCGTGCAGCAGCCAATAATGAACGGAAGAGGTAAGCTGTACCGTTACAAACACCTTTGAAAAACTATGTTAACCTGTAGCAATATCATTATTTCGTTTTTTTACGCACTTGTTTATCTAAAAATAAAAGAAAGCTGTGAATATAGTACATATAGGTAGAACAAATTTTCAATTTGAGGGAGTTTTTTCTCTCTCTCTCTTATATTAAATCAAAAATTGATTATGTCAATAGTTTGATTACAACAGGCATTAATTATGTGTCCTACTGCTAGCAATAAAAGTGATTGTTCTCATCTATTCGATCAAGGACTGCATTCTATTTTAGAATTGAAATCAAAGAAACACAAAGCATTAAGTGCATTATCAGCATATCTACAAATTATTGAACTGAATTATACTTGTTCGCCACATTATAGGTATATAAGCTGAAACAGTCAATTATGTAGAGATATGTTTTTAATAGTTAAACTTAACAAAAATGCTAGCTGTTTAAAGAAAGCCAACTGAATAAACATATAATCTTATTTAAAAGAACTATTGCTTTTGTGCAGTAAACAGACAATAATCAAACTGATGCGTTGGGAACGGGAAAAATCAAATATTGTAGGCAGGTGTTTACATCTCATAGTGGCATATAGTTTACATTTGAAGCGAGAGTTTGATACCAGTCTATCTGAAACAGCATACACCAAGTGTAGTAAAAAAAAATTATGGTAGTTCTTCTGATTCTATCAAAAGACGTAAAAACAATGGTATTGGAGTGTGGTTCTAGTGTTTCAATTCACTCATCAAAGGCTATTCTCTCTGAGATTTGAAACGGTTGCAAACCGTTAAATAGATAAAAAAAGATCATGGTGAAATGCCAAAAAACCGATGGAAATGAATGAGAGATGTACACCCACTGGGCGTTGAATATATCAAAAGGTCCTATTTAAAGTCACAGAACAAAAGCTGAAGTACATACGTGAAGGGATGGAATGCGTGTGAGTCTACAACGTTTAGAAAGGTAAGAAAAAAATATTGAGAATGAGGTTTCAAACTACAGAGATCGTCACGGGCTGAATATTGAGTATTTAAGACTGCATGAAAAATCAAATTTTATCTATACGTAGGGTAAAAGAGTATCACAGATTTATTGAAAATTGCTATAAATGTGTTATAAAAGCTTGCGTTTACAACTTTTTCCTTATGACACTTGATGAAAGCTGTATTACATGAATAGATCACTAGTATCATTATTTATTTATTTTTCAATTTATGATATGATAAATCATATATAGTTTCGACTACTATTTGACTATAATAAGTTTGTTATCGCTATATTTTTGCTTCGAAAGACTAGAAATTTACCAAGCTTTTAGGCACAATATATATGTTTATTTTTGACATACGTATTAAATGCTGCTCAGACCCGCTATTTTTAAGTTGTATCAGACAATAAAAATGTATTAGCAAAGGTAATATTGCTGGAGATCATAGAAAATGGTCAACTTGTATAAAGTTGTTCATTTGTAATGTTTTTGTATCAAGAGGTAGATTAGGGCTCGTTACCTCCGCACAGTCTTTGAAGAGATTCAAAACGAGAAAAACTTTTTAACTTGAGTACTGAATCATATCTTTTCTTCATCAATTATAAAAAATTATTTACTGTTACAGCTACAGATAAAATTTTATTGACATAATCCAACTTCCTTTTTTTTCCCCTTTGGCTACACAAGCTACAGCATTCAGACGACATGAGCAAGAATGAAATTATACCACGATCAGAATGGCCATTTTTTGAGATACTTTCCGACGAGCATACACGCACATTAGAGACTGTTAACGTCTATGTAACTAAAGTTGAACCGAAGCAAACTAAACATGTATTGGGGTAAACCGCCATTTTTTGTTCATTCATATCTATCACTACAATTTTATTTTATTTTAGCTGATTCATTGAAATTTATATAGATTTGTACAAAAGCATCTTCCACCATTGCAGAATCTTGAACATTGTAGACGTGTACAAAGAACCACTTTACCAGACTCAAGTAAAAGCTTTTTATCTTTATCATTATTATTTTTGCTGTCAAAATAAAGCGGCCTCATGAAAGAATTATATCATTTTTAGGTTTCGAGTTAACTTTAATATTATGTCAAGAAACCTCAATGTCAAAAGAGGGAATAATGAAACGAGTAACAGAACATGGATTAGATCAATTAATACAAATTAAAACCGTGCCTGTACCACGATATCCACCGTTAAATCGAACCCAATTTGAAGCATGGAAACATTTATGGCCTATTATTTTTCGAGAAGATACTCGACAAGATCCCAAATTTAGACAATCGGATATTTCCGCTATAGAGAAAAATTTGCACCAGGTTGCAGCTTTGGGTTCGGGATCGGCATATGCACGGATTGTTGATCCAACCGACAATAGGGTCATTGCAGAAGGTGGTGACACTCGTCATACATCGCATCATCCTCTTCATCATGCCGTGATGAATTGTATTGATGCTGTGGCTGCTATTGAAAAACAACACCGAGGTAATGAAGCGGGGAGTCGTCCCAAACGAAAAGTGGAAGAAATCACAGAAGGGCCGGTGGAAGGAGGACAAACTAAAACAGCCTATCTTTGTACCGGTTATGATATGTATATTACACATGAACCATGTGCAATGTAAGTTGGAAAATGCATAAATTAAGATAACACTATGTTATTGTCTTTCAAGAACTGATAAATATATAATTATATCCTTTCTCTAATACAGGTGTGCAATGGCACTGGTGCATTCACGAATCGGTCGAGTGTTCTATAATATACCCACACGAACCGGTTGTTTGGGAACATTATATAAAATTCATTCGCATTCGAGTTTAAATCATCACTATCGTGTATTTCGACAAGGAACATCGTCATTATCTTCTACCATCCACATAAACACCAGCTCATTTTCTTCAGATTCAACTTTACCTACCTCAACAACAGCGACAGAATGTTCTGGAGAAAAATTATGATAAATTCCATTATAATAAATGAAAATAATATAATTATGTATATACTATTATATCATTGAGCATAGGATATATGGTGTTAAAAACAGACGATTTACGTACTATTTGTATGTAATCCATGCAACTTTGAACTTTAAATGTTATTTTTGTGCTATATATATATATAAATTATCCTTAATGGGAATTAAAAAAAATTGTTAGTAATATCGCTGTCATCGTTACTACGTATTTATTTATTGATAAGAATACGATCGACATCATCATTTTTATTTGTGTACATACCGGCATCGGTACAAGCATATATGTAATATATAAAAAGAAGCCGAGAGAAAGTAAACTTTATCAAGACAATCGAGTATAGTGTATATGTATATAGTGTATGTGTGTGTGTGTTCTATAAACTCGAAACCTGTCACGTCGTGTCAAGTTTATCAGTACGAAGATTAACTGAAAACTTTATAATTGACTAATGAAAATTATGGGATACTTTTAAATATTTCTGCCTTAATCTGGAGGAAGAAGTGGATAACAAAAAAAAACATATATGCGGGACTTCAGGATATAGTATAAGGTTTATCGGGTGTCATTGATGAACTTTTACTTGCATCAATCAATCATACGTACATAATAAAAGTTGTAAAATAGTTACAAAATTTTGCTTTTCCATACGTAGCAGCACATACCTTAATTTTTTTTAGCTTACTAATACGTACATTCTACTATAAATGAAAAAATATACAGTATAGAAATAATTTAGTAGGTTCAATCGTATTTTTTTTTTATTATGCAACGGGAACCAATGACTCGGATTGATCGATGTTCTTTTTATTAGTATATAAGTCAACTCTTTTACATTATAACTTCCATTCCGAAAAGAAATTATAGCTCTTTCACTTTTATAAATATTTATTGTATTTTATTATTCATAGCATATTAACGTGTATACATGTTCAAAACAACAATTATAGTAATAATAACGAATCAACCTCATGCCCTTCAATAATGGACCGTATCTCTACCCAGAGTCTCACATCAACCGCATTTGAGTCCAGTAATATTGTTGATGATGAAGTGGACAAAAAAGTTTACATCAGGTGTGTTTTCTGTAGATTATTTGAAAATGCGATAAAAGAATGATATATTCAAATTACGTAGCTCACAAAAAATGCTAATAATTATCCGGTATATCATCTTTTTCTATAACTTCGTCAAATAATACAGAAGTCAACAACAACAACAACAACAATGGTAATGACTATAGTATCAACAACAATAATGATAGTAACAGTTACACTGAGTCCAAGAAATTATTCTTCTTGTCTAAAGCTCGAACTATAATTCAGCGACAGATTGTATGTGATGACAATCGTTATGCTTTGCAAATGGGAGTAGCTTTCTTGGTAGCAACTCTATTTGTTGTTGTTGAACCTATCACTAAATTTGCAACCAATGCATTCTGGGTTGGTATGTTATACCTCAATATCTTCAATTAATAGCAAATTACATCATATAAAAAAAACTTTATATTCATCAACTTATAAATCAAAATGCTAGGCGTCTTTGTGGTAACTGTATTGGATAATTCTGTGAGTGGTTTCTTAGCACTCAGTATACAGAGAATGATCGGTACGTTCATTGGTGGCGGTCTGTCGATCTTTGTTATGACACTTTCAAGAGTCATTTTCCCTATTATATGGAGTCCTGGAGCTACCGTATTTTTTGTTTCCTCATGTTCTGTCAAGTGTTTGCTATTGCTCGAATCAAATTAAGACCAAACATGAATTATGCCGGTGGGATTGTAAATATACTCCATCCCCCGGCTCTCTCTCTTTTTTTTTTTTTTTTTCAAAATATTAAACAGATCTTTTCCTTTTCCCCCTTATCATGTTTACAACCCCCTTTATTTACTTACATTTTTTTTAAGACGTCATATTTTTTAAAGGGCTTATTAACGACTGTGATTATTCTACTTTCTAGTTATCCTAATTTGATCCATGATAAAATCTTAGGAAGTGCCGAATTAGGCTTTTGGAGAGCGTATTCGATTTAATTATCGGAATATTTATCGCTACGTAAGTTATGTAAGATTTTTTTTTCTGTTCATTAAGCAGGAGAAAAGAAAACGCAGAACTTGAAAGTATTGAATATATATTAATTTTTAAGTTATTTTATTTAGGTGGGTATCATTATGTATATTTCCTTTGAAAGCTCGTAATGTTATGCAGAGAGTCACTAGAAGAAGCTGCAGATTTATATGAACAAGCAGCCATCTATTGTCTTGATCTGACGAACTTGGATGGTGTTACGTACAACATTACCAGTGAAGCTTGATATCGAACGCACAAAGAAAGAAACCAGAGTATTAGCAGAAAGTACGAAGCATAATAATAATAAGTACAATGACGACACCAATAATGATGCTTTCAAATATAAACAAAATAATACCAACAAAGAAGTAAAACAAAAAGATATGAGAACAATAGGGTTGATGACAGACACATGTTCATGCAGTGAAAATAATAAAACGCAAGAAGAGAAACAAGCGTCACTACGACAAACAACCATTCAAATTGAAGAGCCATTACAATGAACCTTACCTGCTACTACGACACTCAACCAAGATATGTAAATTTGGAACCATGGACTTATCAATGAGTTATGTGATGAAGCATTCCGTGTATTATCACGTCTTCAGACAGAAGCAACACTTTTGCGTAGTGCTAACAAAGAATATTATCTCTAAGTGTCTTTTCATTATATCTTTAGTGGTGGCAGACGAGAAAGATAGGGAAAGTATCTACGACGTACAAAACAATACAGTGATTCGATTGATGCTATGAAACATATTGTCTGGCCCTTGGTATCATTTAGGTTGCTACGTACTGCCATTGATCAAATTTGATAATGCCAAAGAAGAAGAGTTTGTTCATAAGAACAGCTCAATGAAATTAAATAATAATACTGGTACCGATAATACTTCAACAGCAACAGCAGCAACAACTATTCACGATCAGGTTACTTCAACCAAAACCTTATTGGAGAATTTTTGAAGATAGCTTATGGGTGATGCGAAAATTAGCGACTACGTATGCTGAAGGATACGAAACAGAACTTAAGCAATAATCCAGATTGGCCAATATTACAGTCGTGGCATATTGTGAATGGTGCGTTTTTAGTTCAGCAAGAACTTTTAGAAACAATCAATATTATCCAGAGTTCTGATCATGTTGATGGTTTAAAACTTCTGTCATATTATGGTTTTCTTGTTCGATGTTCAACTATTTGGCAAGGTTTAGAATCAATTGTTAACAAGTTTGGACCACAACGACAAAAACGACAATCGTCTATATCAACATTCAGTCATATTTCATATCCACCATCATCTCAAGGAACTTTACATGCCCAAGAGTAATTAAAACATTTATCATTTTAGTATTAAAATATTAATGTTTTATTGTATTTTTATTATTATTTGAATTTATGTAGTTTTTTTTTATCCTTTCTGCATACATATATAAAAAATTTATACATGTAAATATAAAAAGCACTGTTCACTAATTCCAGTTTTCACTCATCATAACTATATCGGAGCAATAGTCGTGGTGGCTTGCGTGAATTTCTTTTTGGTAGGCAAGGGGTTCGCCCTTTTCTTTTACGACACACAACTTTATACATATAAACTCCCGTTCCTTCATTTTTGGGTGGAATTACAGCAATAAAAATTAAATAATGTTTCGACACGTCATTCGTAGTGCAACAACAAATTCATCACGTCGTTGCTATGCAACCAAAAGCAAAACAACAAACTTAACAACTAAACCGCTAGTTCCATTTAGTGAAACCACATTATCCGATGGTAGCATTTTTGTTACCCGCGAAGCTCCTGTACCATCTCAAGTTCAAGCAACAATCGCACCACCACTTCGTCAACCACGTCCTAGTGGTGAGAAATTGTCAACAGCACAAATTGAAGAAATGCGCCAATTACGGCAACAAGATCCATCAACTTGGACTCGAAAGAAATTAGCAGAAAAGTTCGGCTGTTCAGAATTGTTCGTCAGTATCTCTGCTCCGACTGTTAAACGTGCTGTTAAGGTTGAAATAGAACCAACCACTGAAGCCGGTTATAGAAAACAATTAATTCGTAAAAACCGTCAACGAAGACGTGAACTTTGGTAATTTTTTTTTATCATACAAATAAATAATTGATTTCCTCTAAAAAGACGCACACGTCCAACAGATCTTTTTTTTTTCATGCCACAACAACATTATTATTGTCTCTTCCTCTCCCCCTTATTTTTGCTGTAAACAAACTATCTTTTTTCGGTTCCCCCCCAACAATAACATATTTTACATATACACCTTCTCGTCCATACACACATACAAAAGTAAACATTTTGCATCTAAATAAATGAAATTAAACGTTTATACTATAATATTTACAACATGCATGATTTATATTTATTTTGAATTATGGGGTGAATCAAACAATTATAAACAGGAACATTTAACTTTTTATATCGAATTATCCATCGGAGGAAGAACCTATGGATTTATTGACATCATTAGCATAAATTCTATTTGTACGTAATCTTAATACAAATCTAAGGTTAATGCGGCGCTTATTTCTTTTAAGAGAATCAAATGTTTGTATATTTATTTTCGCTCTTTTTTTTTTTATTATCCTTTTTGTTTTCATATAAGTTTAAATCATCTTCTGCTCTTTTTATTATCCTTCTTTTCCTTTCTATTACAAAAACGCCAACGGATATATAAAATAATAATAATATGAGGCTGAAACACTTATCAAAGGAAAACATTGATAAGTAGTAATAAATAAATAGCAGAAATGAATCCCCGGTTTTGCTTTGTTTTTTGATCAAATTTTATCGTTCTTTCTATCCTACCCCGCAAAACTTACCTATGAAAGAAACATTAAGAAGATATTTTTGCGAGAAAAAAAAAAGTGAAACAATACCATTGTTAAATGATTATCCAAAGTTGAAAAATAAAAAAATTGTTTGATGAAAGCATTTAGTTCAAAACCAATAAAGAAACTAATATGGAAAATGAAGCAGAATAAAAGTATTCCATAGGATTTGTTGGAGGTTTTTTTTTTTTAATAATATTGCATGATTATTCGTTCACGGAATACGACAGAAGGCGAGGGGTAGATTTTTCATGGAGAATCGGATGATATTGAACCCAGCTATTACAGTGAGGAGACTGCGTTACACAATGAATTGTGGAGCCATCAGGTATGTTTTGCATAAGTGCGATGAGTGTTTGATTGTGAGTGTGGGAGATTCTCTTTTTATTTTATTCTTTTATAAAAAAGAAGCAATATGGTCTCTTGAATAGAAAGTGATTTCTAATAAGTAATTATTATGTATCATCTTATTTTTCTTTGATGATGATTGCCATGGTAATAGTTGTATAATATAATAAGAAGAGAGGAATTGAAGGCAGGATTTATTTGATTGCATAAGTAAAGGGTCACATGTTTTCTACGAGTCCTCCCACTCTTTTTTATAGTGGGTAAAAAATATATAATTTACCCTCGACTTTCTACTTTTCTTTTTTCTTTTCTTCACTTCTTTTCCTTTTTTCATATAATTATAAAAATAAAATCATTTTAATTTTTTTTTCTTCTCTCTTCTTCCTTCTTTTAATTCTTTTTTTATTTCAACACAAAGAATAATAACGATAATGAAAGATCAAGATCAAAGTTCAAAAACAGGCGATTGTAGAGATACACCAATACCTCCTCCCATTCCACCTCCTGCACCACCTCAATCATCAAGTCGAAATCCTTCATCACTACTTTCGCCCTGGTGGTCAGCTGAACCACTTCCAGAACGATCTACAGAACCGAAACAAAAAAAGAGCCGTCGTACATTCATCAACTTTACACGAATCGCAAACGCAATAGAATACGATGGCGATGGTAAAAAAACAGGCAAATCAACCCAACTTTTTACAGAACGGTGTTATTTATCAACTAGAAACAAAGATCTTGGAGATCAACAGTCAGATAGTAGTAATAATAATAACGGGATACCAAAAAAAATACCTTCTGATTGTAAAATGGTTTGTTTCTTACGTGAAAATGATGAACGGAGGAAAGAACGACAAGAAAAGAATAAGTCAATATGGAATCCATTTCATGGTTTATGGATCGTAGTTGCAACAACACATGCTCGATGTATGGAACATACTGCTGGTATGTTTTTTTTTTCTTTTCTCTTTAAATATAATGAATATTGTATATGTATATATGTATATATTGTTTGTGTTATCGTGATACTATGATGGATTAGATAGTGCTGGTTTATAAAAAAAAAAAAACCGGACATACGCATAACACACACATATACATACATCTATATGTATATACAATAACACACAGGCCACAACAAAAAACAAAACTTTTTTCTCACGTGTTTGTTATAAAATAATGCATATCATATAGAAAAAGACATTATCAAAAAGTCCCAGTAAGTTTTTTTTTTTTTTTTATATATATAAACATCATGTGGTTTTATTATTATCATTATCATTATAAATTTCCAAAAGAAAACAAAAATTTACTGATTTACTCATGATAACTATTATACTTTTTTAATTTTATAACAAACAGTTCAGATTATTATACGATTGAATTGGGTGAAAGGTTTAGTGGATCAGGAGATGATGGTAAGTTTTTGAGCTCGTATATTTTTTCACAATTTGATATCGCTTCTTTTTATATATGTATATATATCTTATTTTATTATTCCCAACCTTCCTAACACCAATATCCAAACTATCCTAAATGGAGTTTATTTACTAATTTTGTTCCTCCGCGCGATTTACTTGTTTATTTTTTTTTATTTCATAATTGACAGCAAAACGGATTGTAACCAAGACATTCGCACCTTTACAAGAATTGACGAGACGATATGTTCTATCTTGGAAAGATGGTACTCAGCAATTATTTTTCCAAAAATTCTGGGAAAGTACAAAACGTGGTGACGCTTTTCATCTTGTACGAGATAATACAAAGAAACTCTTTGAATCTGTAACTGGTACAGATAAATCAAGTCAAGATGATGATAGTAAAAAAGGTTCTAGTCAATAATTTATTATCATTACTACGTTTACATATGAACATATCCCTTTTGAAACTATCATGTTTTCCCGATCGATACTTTATATATTCCCTATTTTCTTCTCTTTTCCTTCTTATATTTTTTTTTATTATTGTTTCTGTTTATTTTCATTTCATTTTTTCTATCTCTCTTTTTTTTTTTTTTTTTTTTTTTTTTTTTTCTTGACTTTGGTAATCAACAACAACAGCAAAATCGCACAAAAAAAAGCATACCCAAACAATAACCCTTTTTTACACACATATACACACCCACCCACCCAAGAAGCAACTTCACTATCACTGAAAATATACGTATTTATATACATTATGTTTTTTTTATTATGCTGATGCAGGCCAATATAAAGATCCACCCACATTTGATGGATTAGTTAGAGGATATAATAACCAGTAAAACAAAATAACACCCATAACAAATGAACACATAATAACTAATATAAAAAAAAGGCATACAATCCATAAGGCTATTAGAAAAACATGGTTTTTTTTTCTGAAATCTTATATAAAACTTTGTCAAATAATAATTACCCGCTCGTTTTATTGGAGGTTGGAGTTGTATGTCGCTAACATCAGGGAATCCCATTATGTTACAGAATGAATGGCATAATATAGGAGACCAAATACTACCAAGTCGTAAAAATGCAAAACTAACGTACCAACCAAATATGGTCGTATAACAGAATTGAAATACTATAGAAATGACGTAGGGGTGGGAAGTGGTTATAGCCATGGTTTAATATGAAAATTCTAGTTCTTTTTTTTTTCTTTTTGGCTATAATTGTGATTTGGGCTTATAATGAACACATACATGATGATAGTAATACAAGTTTAAGTACTTTTATATTGGCACCCCATTGATTATAATTTTCCCAAGCATGATGAAGATGAGCTATATAAGAAATAAACAATAAGATAAATGAATAAAGTAACCTGTCTTTCTTTTCTATTTTTTCATCGTATAATTCTTACCTAAACCAAAATACATTGGTGAGACAAATACTAAATAAGTTGTTGGTAGACCCGCTTGATATAAGACTGCAATCATACATGAGCGAAACACAAATTCTTCTGTTACTGGTGCCTGTATAGTATTTTACATTTATGTATTTGGAGACATTTAGTTTCTTTTTTGCCAGGAAGAAAACAATACACCAATGAAACGACGCTTTTTTTTTTCATCAGAATATAAAAAAAAAGAAGTTTACCACAACATAGTTTCGTTGTCCTAACAACGAAAAGAAAACATCCTTGACATCACGTCTGAAATCAAAATTGGTTTGAAATAAAAGGTTTTCTTCGAAATAAAGTTGAACAAGTGGTCCAAGAAATAAAATAGCCGTCAGCAACACAGGTCCTGTTAATCCAATCAGCCCAGGGACTGAGTAAGGTAATGATAATCCGAGTATTTGAAAAATTGAATGCTTTTTTTTTAAAAAAAAATAAATAAATACAAAAAGCCATAGAAAAGTATGTGTATCAGTTTTCTCGGTCTTTGTATTTGTAAACTATTCCCAGTTATAGAATACCTACATTGGTGGAATGGGAGGGTACAATGAACCATACAATAAGTGGAGAAACGATGGAAGCAAAAGTCACTGCCTTAATTCGATTGCGAATTACCGTAGGATGATTCCTTGATAACTTTGCGCTATTTGCGTCTCGAAATAAATAAAAACCAGCTACATAAATGAAAGCGAATGCAATGCAAATAACATTGGCTATGCTTGGAGAAATATCATTTTGTAACGCTTTTACCATTTGATCGATTGTCAAAAGGTTGTACCTTCTTTCCCCTACTTTTTTTTTTCTCTCTCAACTGCTCAGACAAAAAAAAAACATTTATACCCTTTTTCCGCCTTCTACAAAAAAAAAAATTCATTGTGTGTTTTTTTCACTTTAATTATATACAGGAATACCTTGTTCTTATTCAATTTTTCTCTTTGTCTTATTTTACTGGTGTGTCTGTCATTTATTATTGTGCTTTTTTTCTTTCCATATATACTTTTTTTTTTTGGCTTTCCATATTATCTCAAATATGATAGAATAAATTATAGCTTGCATGAAAACAAAGAATATGCAAGTAGATTAAATTAATCGGAATTTCTAAATAGTTGATTATGAAAACATACAGTTACAAAACACAAGATACATTCAATATATATCAAAGTACAAAAGATACGTAAAACAGTTGGAAATAGTAAATTTATTCGAGACAATCAGGTTGCATCTTTGTAATCATTTGATAAAGAGGTTGGAATTGCATATAGCCAGCTTGTGCATCACCTATATTTTGATATACACCTCGTGCTACTTGATCATCAATAAGCTTCAAATCCTTCCATCCATTAGGATGAGCAGATTCTGCAAGAATTTGAGATTCACAACAACGTTCCATGGCCAAGAACCACCAGATGGCTTCATCCACTGTCTTACCAGTAGTTAGTAAACCGTGGTTTTGTAAAATGAGTGCCTTATTTGTGGGACCTAATGCCTTAACCAAATTTTGACCTTCTTCAGGAGTATATACAACACCACCAAAATCAGGATAAACACTATGAGCACCATGGAATGCACATGAATCTTGTGATATAGGAAGAAGTTCACGTCCAAATGTTGAAAAGGTTCGTCCATAAATTGAATGACTGTATTTTTAGGTAATGATGTTTTTGTTTTAGATGTGTATTCGTATTGGATGGGTAAATTATAACCAGATAAAAAAAATGAAGAGTTGTATTTAAATAGAAAATTAAACTTACGTATGCACAGCACAAATAACGTCGTCTCTTGCCCCATGGATTGCTCCATGAATCATAAATGCAGCTTTGTTTACAACAGTATTACCACGAACAATTTTTCCTTGATGATCAACCAAAACAAGATCACTTGCTTTAATATGACCGAAATATTGAGCCAAAGAATTAACCCTTTTTTTTTTTTTCAGAAAAAAAATATCACTGTAAGCTTTTTTTGAATGTCATGGTAATTAAAACTTATTTTCAAAATATTTACCAAAACAAGTCAGGATATTCTGGATCTCTGAAGGTCATGTGCCCAGCAACACCTTCATCATAACGATATAATGCCATCAATCTATCATATAATAATAATAGTATTAATTTGAAGATTTATTAATATTAAAAATTGTTACCAATCTTATGTGTAAAAAAAAAAAAAATTATAGATGCATACCTGAAACCAGCTGCTAATTTTTGTTTCATATGAGTTCGTTGTTCATGGAAACTCATAAATTTTGGTAAGCCTTGAATATGTACAGGCTGTTTTTCAGCTTCTCGTGCTTCTTCTTCAGTTTCAGATCCAGTCAATACAATTTGACGTTTTGATCTCAAAATGATAGCATATCTATCAGGGGATCGATTTTGTTCAATAGGAACTTTAGGTTGTTCAGTAGATGGTGTAGTTGCTTCACTAAAAATACAAATAATAATTCATAAAGATAGTTACATTTTGTAAGATTCAATTAATGATATAATAAAACAATAGTCATATTAAACTTGTTACTGAAATTGATGTTCATATCCACATACGCTGACATTGTAGATAAGATATTTTTGGAGAGTTAAAAAAAATCAGACAAAAACGTAGGAGTAATTATTAAGCAAGAAAAAAAAAATGATGCAAAAAATCAGATTGCTTTTTATATTTCAGAAAGGTTTTTTTAGTTAATCGGGGAATAAAAATGAATAATTTGTCTATCGTGCGTAGATTTTCCTCATATCTTCTCACGATGTTTTTTTGCGGAAGTTCTCACAGAAATAAAGTGTATTGGTAATCTTTTGACAAAATATGATTTGTTATTGCTCAATCTTATTTTACTTTTCTTGTTTAACCTTTGTAGTTGCTAGTTTTGATCTTGGTCTTGTATACAACTAAAAACATAAGTGCATTATATGTTTATTTATGAATGAATATTTATGTGCACTTGGTTGTGTTCATTGCAATTGAAAAGTAGCGTTGTATGTGTACGTAATCCTATTGTAAATTCTTTACAGTACTATCTAGAAGAGCCTATACATTATTAATTAATTGATTAGTATTTTATATATCTGTTAATGGAATTTGTATCCATAAATAATAGATTTGTGTTTTTATAAATAACAGTTGTTCGTGGGAAGTATCTCACTATACTTGTTCATCAGAAGAATGGGCGTTGGGCTTGATGCTTCCGCCGGCGCGGGGCAACTTGATGTTTATATTATATACTTGATCACAGGGATTTCGCAAGGAAACTAAAAAAGAATAAGTGAATGTCCCTGTGGTTTCTTTGTTATGTCCCTGTGGTCAAACGTTATTAATGTTCCGCGGTTTATACCAAAATGAATCAAAGAAGTTAATTTTTTGCTATTGACATTATTTATTTTATATATTAGCAGTGATTTTCTTTAGCTTTGAAAATCATTATATCAGTTCCGATTTTTTTTTTTTTTGACAGCTTGACACGAAATAATAATTGATACGTCAAATAAAAAAAAAGAATACGAAAAAAAGGGAGGTGAATAAAATATGGTTACCATCAGTGTCCAATATCCGGGCACCGGAGTTAATCGGTGTTACCATACAGGAAGTGCCGTGATTTTGTCACCTTGAGAAAACTGAATGTCTGTCACCAAAAAATAAATGTCACTTTCCAAAGAGATTAATGAAACTAAGTTAAAGATGATTGTTTCTTTAGTTTAAACTTACTGTATATTTTATTAAAGTGGAAGGTTGAAATGACCGGTACCTATGGTATGTTAAAGAATTAAGCTTGAAATGATGTGACAAAAAAAAAACAAAAAAGAAAATCAAAATAAGGAGAAAACAGAAATTAAATATGATAAAATGTAAAAAAGAACGGGGATTAGAGAGATCTAGAGATAATACAAATGTAAAACTGAGTTATTCAATACGTAATGTCGATTGTTGTTGTACGTAGGAATAATATTTATAGTTTCTTCTGATGCGGGTTTGTCATCGTCAAATAAATCATCCTGATGGCTCAGAAAGTCAATTTTTAGAAAGACCTGGATTAGAGCAGACCGTATTTTTGACCAATTATCCATAGCAAGCCCCACCTCAGAACGAGGAAGACTATTGAGAATGTGATCTAAAGGTTGTATGTTGTATAGTAATAATGAAATGGTTTTGAATTTATTCAGTAACAGAGTGTAGGATTTGCTCAATAGAAAATGCCACCTCATTTTTCCTTAAGAGGAAGGCTGCAGTAGCTGCAGTAGATGTATTCAACATAGATTATGTATTACCAGAAGAACCACATAACATGAATTTTATAGTTTCTTATTACTATTTCCATAACTCATTATGATATTTACTTCACTACGTAGTTATACTCATTTAAATTCTGAGCTAGCAAATATAAGAATTGCTTTCATAAGAAAAAAAAAATACTTATACAGCCCACCAAACCGATAATTTTGTTAACGGGAATCCACAAAAACTGCTTTTTAATTACAATTACTCGTTTCAATAGTTGTAGTAGTATATTGTATATATTTGATCAAACGAAGAGAAAATAATCAATAGAAATAATATAATAAAAATAGTAATAAGGTGCATTCGATCAACCTGGCATAGTGACTACGTATAAAATAAAAACATTTAAAAGTTAATGTATAGCTGTCTATGCTTTAGTTGTTTGAACTTCGAGCTTGAGAAGTCATAAGTAAGCTTAATATACATATAGTATTTATTTACATTTGCTAGATTTATATACAGATAACATTTATTTACATTTACTAGATTATAAAAAGCAAGTTCAATTTTACAGTACTCGATATGATGTTTATAAACTATGGAAAAAAGATAAGAAAACCTAGCGTCATATGGTCTCGTGTAGCTTTCCTCTAGCCTCTTGTTGTACCACTACTGTTATCTTCTTGTGCTACTACCCGCGGCTACTACAGGTTCAGTACAGTAAATTTCTATAAGTAAATGCTGCATGTTGTTCGGCGTCTGTCCGGGAAAGTCCGGTCACTCCTGCAGGAAATTACTGCAGAATTACTGAAGTCCTTAATAGCTGTATAGATAGTGTATAAATGGTTGGATACGATGTAATTATATCAGATTGTTGTGTACGTAAGAGTTGAAATTACCTAATGTAGTATGTTTTCGGGGTGTCCGTAGTAGTTCTCCTCCCATAATGAAGTATAAATTACTGGTATATACAAACACTAGAAATGTAACTAAAATTTCTGATGAAATATGGTTTCAATATTGGTAAGAACCAATGTTACAAATAAATTACTGTAAATCCTAGTATATTTCAAGTACAATCCAGTGAATATCTGTTTGAACCAATATATACAACTATAAGCTAAAGATAACTGAGTTAAATTAGATATATAAAGTAACTTAATTTTACCCACCAATTTCTCTTTTTTTACCGTGAATGGTGACGTCGAGTGAAGAGGATTGTTGACTTATGGTTCATTCCTACTTCATATTTCAACGTTTTAAACGTTTTTTTTTTACTACGCATTTCACCATTTCACCACTTTTTTTTTTGCTAGGCGTTATCCATTTGCTGTTTGTGGGCAGGTTCGCTATCATTTTTGTCGCTTTTGTGACATCAAGAATTTTGTCAAATTCAAATGAATGGAAAGAAAACAAGGTAACAAAGCAGGAGGTTGGAACACTGAAAAAAAAAACAAAAATTGGATTGATGATGCAATCGATTGAAAAATGCATCTTAAAAAGCAATATGTGAACTTTTTTTCATACAGTTGAGTAACAAGAGAGATATTTATGCTTAGTGGGTGGTTTAAGAACCATTTGAACGGCCATTCTACTATTTCTTTGTCTTAAACGTTAGCATTAGGATGTTATTTTGTCCCTTTGGACTATAATACGTATAAGCATTGAAATGGGTTTCCGATTGCCTTGTGCAAAAAAAGCCTTCACATTTAGACGGACAAACTAGCAACTTCGTCTTGTGTAGATGATTACCACACTGATGCGAGGGAAGTCAAAAATATCATGAGCTACATATATACGTATTTCATACTAACCTTTTCATTTTTTATGATCTAGTAACTTAATTAATGTACGTATTCAACCATTCATCAAACGACATTGCTGGGTATGTAGTGGTACTTTGACCAGTATCGAATCGGATGTCAGTGGTGATAAAAGACCAGATGGAGCCTTGACAAAACCCAACCAACTCTCGTATGATCCAAGTCTTGACTTTAGTGAAGCAAAGGTGGCCCATTCCACTACAAGCAATAATGATTTATGGCATGATCTCCTGCGCTTAGGAATCTTTTGCATGTTTAGCTTTTCGTATCACGGATTTACCATTGTCTTCTATTTGATGCGATTACGTCACAATGGCATCTACACCATGTATGAAATCGCAAAAGTATTATTCCCGCGTTCATTGGAAGAACTCTCATCATTTATATCGTTGAAAAAATTTCGATCTTTGGCTCAAATATCCGAATCATTTTGGCGATTATGCAAGTTCATACCTGCCTCGGAAATCGATGTAATGATTAACAACAACTCTCGCTCTACGTACATATCTAAGTTTCTACAATCTCATTGATAGCAGCAAGAACAAAGGTAGAACTTGTGCCTTGCATTTTGAACAATAGTTTTTTTTTCAATCTTCTATGACTTATAATAAAAAAGGCTTATTGTTTTCTGAATTTTACTTATCTGATCTTCTGCATTGTTCTTGGTTTTAATGTAATTTATTGTGTTTGAGGATAGTTCATATTTATAAAAGTAATAAGTGTTCACTACTATAATAAAAAAAACAAAACAAGAAAGTTTCTTACGTATAATGAATTGTCCAGTATTAGAAAAAACTCTATAAAAGTTGTTGCGCAAGTTAATACTATTCAATTAGTTATATAACAATAAGCAGAAACACTGATTGTAATTATATAATTGATATAAACAAAGAAAATTTGGAACATAAGAACGATCATCCGTTTATAGTAGTTACTTGTATGAGAGTAGCTAGATTGTATAAATACTGAACAGGTTACGTAATATTAAAAGAGACGTTACTTATGACATTTATATATAAAAGATCATAGACATGGATGAGAGTCATATGGATTTTAATGAAGATCTAAAAGGAAAATATTTGGTGGTGGATAAATGTACTATACATAAATTAAAACCGATGAGATGAAAAAATTCGAAAGTCGTGGCTATAAGCTGATGCATCTGCCTCCATATTCGTCTGAATTAAACCCAATTGAACAGTTTTGGGCAATCTTAAAAGGACAATTGAAACACTACAAACTATTGACTGAAGAAAAATTGTCTAATAGAATTGCTGAGGCGTGCAATGCCATACCTGCTGAAATTCTATACAACTTTTCCAGTCATTCAATTTGATTTAACTTATTGTGATATTTCTCTTATTTCAAAAGAACAAAATTTCTAAATATAAAAGAACAATCATTTATGACTTAGTGCCTTCAAGTGTCATTTATTTTTTTGGTATGATAATACGTAGACATCCAGTTTTCTCAAAAATGACAAAATTTGCCTTTCTTACTCTACACGCATCTTTTCTCTCTTTTATTTCACTGGATCAATTTTAGTAATTAATAGATTATTGAACAGCTGTAATTTTAGCTTTCTTTTGACTCAGAACATCAGAACGTGGGGATTTTACGTATAACAACATTTATATATTTCAATAATAAAATGTTTACTCGGTAATGAGTTCGGTAATAAAATAAATAAAAAAACATAAAAAAAATAAGATTAAGAGTTTTTCATTTTAATTCAGATACAAATTTATAATGATTAATAATAATGATAATACAAACGTACGTACTTATAATATATATATATATATGTTTTTCTGATATATCAAAAAGAAAAAAGAAATGATGTATAATATAGATATCAATAGCATAAATGATAATACAACAACAATAACAATACTAGCTTCTACATGTCTATAAAAGAAAAAAAAATGGTGCTTTTTTTTAAAAAATGAGAAAATAGGATAAAAATATAATCTAAAGCGTCTATCCAGCAATAAAAAATTAATTGAAATGGAAGAATATAAAAAAAAACTGTTTAAGTCATAATAGAGCGTAATCCATTGACACTGGAAGAAAATACGCGTTTGATTAATGGTGGAAAACCAGAAAAATGTTTGGAAGAAGCACTACGCGTTCTTCGATTAGATGGTCTTGTAGCAGCAGCAGAAGTAGTAGTAGTAGCTGCTTCTAAAGAAGATGTGAATTGATCATTTGATAATGGTTGCTGTTGCTGTGGTGATTGTCGCACATTCTCAGTAGTACGATTGCTACTGCTACTGGTGCTCCTACTAGTACTTCTACTGCTGCTACTACTGCTACTACTACTACTACTATTGTTGCTGTTATTACGAGAGAATGTAGTAGCAATGGGTGTTTTTTCCGGAAATCCATCATCTTCATCTATCTCAACTTTTGCTTCAAGATCAGAATAAGTTCGACATAATGGACATGAAAAAGCAGGGAAGCTTAACTCGATCCATGGTAACAAACATTTGAGATGGAATATATGAGCACAAGGTGCTACAAATAGAGCTTGACTGGGTGCGATCGCATACAAGCAAATAGAGCATTCGGGGATATCGTCATGTTGTATCATTCTTTTTGAGTGTTTTTGGTATTGCTTCTGTTGTTTTTATTGAGATGATGAGGGGGTCTATTGCTGTTTGGTGTAACTAATTATTATGATTAAAAGACCAGCTTTGTTAAAAAATGATGATGATGATATATATAAAAAAAAATTGTGGTTCTCTAGATTTGGTTTGATATTGTTATTATGTTGTATAAATGTTCGTTTTATAAACTACAATATCCTTTTTTTTTTCTTTTTGTCGTTGCTGTTGTCCCTTTGTCGGGTGGCAATAATTAAAAGTACAAGATAAGCTGATATTTTAAAATTTATATAGGTTTAGATTATTGCTGTTTTATATAGTAGTAAAATTACTTTATTTTAAAAATAATAATAATATCAATGCTTAGTTTGGCGTTATATAACCTTTTCGGTCTTCCGTCGTATCATAATTCGGGATATTCTCGGTTAACAACTTTGATCTCGAATGATATAAGTCTGGATTGATCTGGCGATTATTATCATATTAGCCGAATTTAAGTATGGACCCTTGTTATAGACTCCTTTTAATTATATATATATATATATATATATAAAAGACCTAGCATTGTAAGTTAATTATACGTGACTTATGAAATATTTCACATGTTATATGTATAATTTATCATCATTAGAAGACTATTCTTTTTTTTTTTTTTTTTTGGTGAAATGGGTTGATTTGTAAAAAAAATTGTGCTTTCTATTATTCAGAATTTTTATTGACATGATCATAATTTTCTTTGTTTATGAAATATACAATACAACAATACTATTGACAATAAAAAAAACGTTCTTTCAGTTAGATAATAATAATGATAAAAACGACAAGTATACGAATTGGCAAAAAAAAAAAAAAATGGGTCGATTGCACGTTTATTGACAATTTCAAAATGAACTAAATCATATCGTGGTTCTCTCGCACGTTTAAAAACCTAAATTTACGCATAGCAGAACATTAAAAAAAAAGGGGGGGTGAATAAGTAAATTTATGCAGGATGACTCTAGTACACGGATGCCAAAAAAAAAAAAAAAAAAAAAAAAACTTACCATATTTTCGTCTAGCTTCATTTTGTGCTGTACGTCCTGAAGCAAATTGTTCATCCAAACGATCTTGCATACTTTGAGCATGACTTATCAAAGACATAATATTATTCTTTTTCTTTTGTAAACCAGTTGCTTGAACCTAAATAATAATGATTTATATTTGTTAATATATAATTATTTTACTGAAATTTATATATAATAATGATTTTACCTGTGAAGCATTAGTAACAAATTTAGGTGTTGATACAGGTTGTGCATTATATTTCCAATCTTGTTTAGTTGGTAAAATATCATTTTGATTCACTGTTTTGATTTGAATTTGTGAATCGCGACCTTTTCTTTTGCCCGTCAATCTCGTAATCTGTAATAATTAATTTATGTGTTTCATGCCAGTTAGTAAACCGAATTCTCTTTTTTTTTTCTATTCCCCCTCCCACACACACCCTTTTCATCTCCCAACCTTTTTTTTTCTAGCCCTTCTAGACTATTTCTTACCCTTCACCCACCCCCTTTTTTTTCCCTCATTATATCTAAGTCTAGCACAACAATAATAACAACCAAAAAGAAAAAAAAATGTATAAACTTTCTTACCGCAGTATCATCCAAATCTCCAAAAACACTTGATTCACTCTCATTTGTATTTGAAACTTGTCCGGGATTATATTCTTGTTGTTCTTGCTGTTGTTGATAATAATCTTGATAATAAGCTGATGGATCAGTACCATAAGAATACATGGCATTAGGATCCGAATAAGCATATGCATCTACGGCTGTTTGTTGCGGCTCAGATTGTTGTTGTTGTTGTTGTTGTTGTTCTTCTTCTTCTTGTTGTGATTGTTGTTGTGATTGTTGTGACTGAGTAGCTTTTCCTTTTTCTTTGGTTACTCGTGTGGGTATGGTATATGTTGATGCTGAAGTTTTTGTAACTGCAGGTGTTGTTTTTAATTCAGCACCTAATGTGAAGAAATAATCATGTGTACAATTATGTGCTTTTGATTTAATAATGACCACGTTTTAACAAAACATATATCCACGTTTATACACGTGGGGATAACATTATTTCCTCTATTTTACTTACCTAATCTAAAAAATGGTCCTGCATAACTGACGTCTTCATTATCACTTTCATCTTCTTTTACAATAGGTGTTTTAAAATCGATGTTTAATTCTTTATCATTTTCGGCTTTAGATTCGGTAATTGGTTTTGAATTAGAGATATTACTAGGACGTGCAGTTTTGATCGATAAGGATGATGATGATGATGATGCAGGTGGTGTTACTGTACTATTATTCCCAGAATTCATTTTTGGTTTTGTAAAATTAAAGGATCGTTTTGGTGGCGGTAAAAGAGCTGCCAAACCCTTAGCACCTGATCCGGAAGCTGTTGTTGCTGCTGCTTGTAATTTTTGTCGTTTTGCTCTTTTTTCTTGTTCTTCTTCATCGTCTGAATCTTGTGTCCCAGTAGGTAAATCTACATAAAAAACAGATTTTTTCAATGAAGAAGAAGAAGAAGCAGACGACGAGGAGGTAGTTGTAGATTGGTTATTTTTAGGTGGTGGTAAAAGGGATCCTAATCCCGATCCATTATTTAATTTCGAATTTGATTCTATTGTTTTTGTTGTTGTCACTGGTTTTGTTGTTGGTGTTGAATCTTCAATGTCTGAAGATTCTGAATCAGAACTACCATAATAATTACCAACTAATGACATTTCTATTTCTAATTATATATATATATAAAAAAAAAAAAAGATAATAAAAGAGAAAGAGAGAGAATGATTCTATTTTTTTTAATACTCAGATACAATTTAAAACCATTTTTACGATTTTCGAGAAACTGAAACGTTTCCCCAACTTTTTTTTTTTTTATATAAGAAACTAATGGCATCTGCAGGTAAAACGAAATTTAAAAACTTTCTCATCATATGTTCTTTGACCTTTTTTGCTGTTCACCGAATAACCAATGAATTTCATTTTACTTGATGTATTAACTCTTATCGGGGAAAATTATTTATTGAAATCTAGTCTTCATTCTGGACCTCAAGGGAAAAGTCCTTATTTCTCGAAACTATCGAGGTGACGTTCCCATGAGTGCCGTTGAACGGTTCATGCCCTTGGTAAAGATATATTATTAAAACGCGTATTTTTTTTAATCATCAACTTGGAAATAGTAAACCCTTATTGACTACTTTATTCATCGTTTATTTTTATTACCCGCGTTTTTTTCTTTTATTATTATAGATATCCGAAGCTGAAGATGAACAAGTACCTTTACCTTGTTTCACACATGACGGCATCAACTACTTATATTTGAAGCATAGTAACCTTTATCGTATGTAAAGAATATATTTAAAAGAATGGGAGAACAAAAGTTAATCAACCGAGATGAACTTTTTGCATATATATATACTTTTAATATTAAACTAATACTTTCCCCTTCTCCAAATAATAATTACTTTCGATTATTCTAGTTCTTGCAATTACTCGAAAGAACACCAACGCAGCTTCGATCATGTTATACCTTCATAAACTTACCCAAGTATTTTCAGAATATTTCAAAGAACTAGAAGAAGAATCTATTCGAGATAATTTTGTTATTGTATATGAACTTTTGGATGAAATGATGGATTTTGGATATCCTCAAACTACTGAAACTAAAATTTTACAAGAGTAAGAATTTGAATTTAATAATACGTACTTTTTTTATTTTTATTTTATACATTTTTAAAGAGATATGGGGAGGGAGGGGGGGTAAGGGAATATGTGATATATTTTTTTTTTCAAAATAATTAATAAAATTATTATTATATATAGATATATTACTCAAGAATCATATAAACTTGAAGTTCAAGTACGTCCACCTATGGCTGTCACAAATGCTGTATCATGGCGTTCAGAAGGAATTAAATATAAAAAGAATGAAGTATTTTTGGATGTTATTGAAAGTGTCAATCTTTTGGTATGTATATAGGTATAGAATGATATTAAAGAATTTGGATTTTCAAATGAAAAATGAAAAAAAAAGTATATATTAATATAATTTAATGTTATAAATGAAATAGGTAAACGCAAATGGTAATGTATTACGGAGTGAAGTACTTGGTGCTGTCAAAATGCGTTGTTATCTTTCTGGTATGCCAGAATTACGTTTAGGTTTAAACGATAAAGTAATGTTCGAAGCAACAGGTCGAGGTAGTAACTCTACAAAGGCTATTGAAATGGAAGATGTTAAATTTCATCAATGTGTACGATTATCAAGATTTGAAAATGATCGTACTATTAGTTTTATTCCACCTGATGGAGATTTTGAATTGATGAGTTATCGATTACAAACAAGTGTTAAACCTTTAATTTGGGTTGAAGCTGTTGTAGAAACATATTCTGGTTCTCGAGTTGAATATTTAGTTAAAGCTAGAGCACAATTTAAACGTAAGAGTACTGCTAATAATGTTGAAATTGAAGTACCAGTACCTGATGATGCAGATACACCTAAATTTAAGGTAAATAAAATAAGAGAGATTATATATATATATATATATGTATATATATTAAACAATATTAACATTATGTATTTTTATTTTATATAGAGTAGTAATGGTTCTGTATCATACAAACCAGAAAGATCTTGTTTAGTATGGAAAATTAAACAATTTCAAGGGGGAAAAGAATTTATTATGCGAGCACATTTCGGATTGCCTTCCGTACAAGCCGGTAAGTTGAGCGGCACTTTTCATGGGCTGAGTAAAAAAAAAAAAAAAAAGAGAGAGAGAGAGAGAGAGAGACTATTTTACTAAACCATGGGAATATAATATAAAAATTAGCTGAAGAAACGGAAAAACGACCACCAATAAATATCAAATTTGAAATTCCATACTTTACAGTATCAGGTATTCAAGTAAGATATTTGAAGATTGTAGAAAAGAGTGGTTATCAAGCACTTCCATGGGTGCGATACATTACTCAAAATGGAGGTAATTTTATAATTATTATTATTTTTTTTTTTAATATATGAATTATTTATTTATTTATATATATTTTCATTTTTATTTTAATTTTATTATAGATTATCAAATGCGTATGCCTGAAAGTATTAAAGCAAACAAACAAATTGGCTATTAAAAGAAACTTAAATTTACATTCTCGTCCTGTTCTATTTTCACCTTACTCATTATATAAAAGAAGAAGCTAAAAAAAAAAAAAGATATAAATATAAATATAAATATATAATATAAACTATTACTGGTTTCATCAATCCAATTCCCCTGGTTACTTATGGGTTTTTAAAGAGATATTCCGAAACAAACAAAAAAAAAAAAAATAGTGACACAAATGGATAATCACATTGAATAGAAAGGAATTTTTTTTTTTTTTTTTTACAAAGCCTTAGTCCTTCTTTTACTTTTTTATTTAACTGAATAACCTATATATATATATAATAGATATAAAGAGATGGCAGATTCAACATGGGCAAATAGAGAACGCCCTCATAGTAGAAAAAGATGGATTTGGATAACTTGCTGTTCAATATTATTTGCTATTGTTGTCATAGTGGTTGTAGTTCCTTCTGTAGTTGTCACTCGTGAAAAAAAAGATAATAATTCCCTTCAACAAAACAATAACAATAACAACGATGATAACAATACAACAAATGAAAATGAAGATGATCCATCAACAACAAATGAACCAACCGTACCTCCTCCTTCTTATGCCAAGGCAGTCTCTTCTTATTCCAATTTGACCCGTGTTCGTACCTACCATAATTTAGATCAAAAAGATCGAATTTTTATTATTGGTGATATTCATGGTTGTGCTGATGAATTTAAACAATTAGTACAAAAAATTCAATATAATCCAAATCGTGATCAAATTATTCTTGCTGGTGATCTTGTTTATCGTGGACCTGATAATGTGGGTGTCATTCGTTATGCACAAAAAATTGGTGCATTATGTGTTCGTGGTAATCATGATGATATTACAATTCGCTTCAAGACATATGAACTTCGTCATGGTTTAAATGCTATGCAAGATAGAAATGCTACTATGCCTGAAGGGGATGTAAAAGATCCACTTCAATTTGGTGATGATCATATGGATATTGTAAAGTAAGTAATGGATTGGTTTAAATAATATATGTATATTTCTATTAAAAACTAATAAACACCTAAATAAAGAAATATGACACAAGAAGATTATAATTATTTAGCCAATTGTCCAATGGTGATTGATTTACCAACTCTTAATAATTCAAGAGTAGTTCATGGAGGTCTTGATCCAGCTATTGAAAAACCTGTTGATAATGATCCATATTGGGTAGTGAATATACGTAATATGGATGATGGTAATCCAGAACGAACAAAAAGTGATGGAAAACATTGGACAAAATATTGGTCGAAAGCTCAACATGAACCAAATAATACCACACCTATTAATATATATTATGGTCATGATGCTGGACGTGGATTAGATCTTGAATCAGAAACATTTGGTACAGACAGTGGATGTGTTTATGGTAATCAATTAACGGCTCTAGAAATGAAAACACATCAAATTACACAAGTAGATTGTTCAAAATATTCAAAGTAAAATAAAACAAATATATTTAATAATAATAATAATAATAATAATAATGCAGTATAATGAAATTATTTACAAGTTTGTTGGTTTTTTTTGTTTTACATAGTCATGGTATTCTCTTCTTGTTTTTCTTTTTGTTCTAATGAACCAGTAAAAGGAGCTAATTCCATATATTTCTTAAGTTGTTGTTTTTTAGTCTCTAAAACAGCTGTTTCCTGTTTCAAAATAGCATCTTGTTCTTCTTCAACATATTGTAAACCTGGTAATTCTTGTAATATACGTCGTGCATTATCAAATCGGTCATCCATTTGTGCTACTGCTTTACCAATTTCTTCTTGATTCGATCCATTAAGCATTAATTCAACAATACGATGAAAGTCTTGCATAAATGCAAAATCATTTTTTTGAAAAACAGTGGAACTATTATCCATAGTTGATTTATCTTTGTTGTTATCTGAAAGTAATGTAGGTGAAGCACGTGTTGATGAAGGCATAGACGCTGACATTTTTATTATTAAAAATAAAATAAAAAGTTTATCAAAAAAAGAAAGTTGTTATATACTACCACCCACACAGTGAATCTCTCTTTACTGAGAGTCAAAAATGACGTTTATGGCGCAATAGTACAACAAAGTGATTGTATTTGTATTAAAGTTTACCAGTTAAGTGGAGAAGTAGTGAGTATTTTTAAAAAGCTGACATAATATCAATATCTTTTTACTTTTTGATCCTTTTTTTTTTTTTTTTTTTTTTATATCTTTCTTCTTTCTTCTTTTTGTTTTTTCTTTCATTACTGTTTTTTTTTTCTTTTGGTGTTCAAATGGCATTGTTAAATATTCTTCGTGACATTCGTACTCTTTTTACAAAGAATGATCCCTTGAATGACTTATGGTATATTGTTGCCGTAAGTTTCTATTTTTATTATTATTGATATATAATGTTTAGTATTCACCTCCTCACACACTTTATATACATTTAAAGATATCAAGTTAACTAACACTTGATTTATTATTATTAATAGTGCTCAGCTATTACATCACTTAATCACCCCGAAGACGTTGAACCTGTTTATAAGCTTGTAGAACAAACAATTGATGAATCATCCAAGTTAAATACAAATGAAAAGGAAGATGCAAAAGTGAAAGCTGTTTTACGTATGCGTGAAGGTATTCTTAAATCCTTCATTGCATCAGGTTTTCCAAAAGTAAGTTTTATTTATCTTTCTTTCTATATAGTATGTAACTAATAATAATAATAATAATAATAATAATTTAAATAATAGACAATCAATGGATTAAGACATCTTAATATTGCTACACCTGATATAATTAAAGCCAAATTACCACAAACACCCATTCGGTAACTATTTCATATAGAGAATATTATATATAAACATTGGTAAAACTAAATATATTAAATAATTATATAGTCATGAAGAATCGTGGGAAGAGATATCTCAACAACGAGAGCGGGGTAAAAGTTTATTTGCCAAAATTTATGACAAGCACACGAATCGGGTGACAAACGACATGTATACATATTATCCAGATCTTGCTTATGTTGCTATTAATCAACTCTATGGACCCATTGTTTCTAATACTTCAGTTCTTACTGGTAAAGAATCAAGTTTAATTTTAGTAACTGGTCTTAAATCACAAGATATTGCACTTCAATTACGTGGTCATGCTTGGGGTGCTATTCATCAAGGTGCTACTCGAGAAGAATTAAATAATATTAGTACAATGGTTGAATTACTTTGTAAACATTATAATATTACGATCCCTAAAGCTAAATTATAAAAAAAAATTTAGTATTAATAAACTTTTTTAGAGGGTGATATCCACTCATTTTATTTTTTTTTTACCTTCCGTCCCTATATTCTCTCCTCCGAGTGACCCCATCCTATAAAATTGATGCATAATTGTATCGAATCGAGTAGGTTTCACTTACCTTGTTTCAAAAAATAAATAAATAAATAAATAAATACCCAATCCCTAGTCCTTTAGAATTTTTCTTTTTCTGCAATATGGTCATCATTTAGATTTTCTCCTGATACCATTCTATTCTTTTTTTTTCTACCTTCTTTTTCTTCTTTAATATATATATGTATATAACATTACTTATGTCAAATGGTTCAACCACAAAAAGGTGCGAACCCTACCTTTCCATATGAAGATCACCAACTTGGCGTATTAAATACGATCACCATAGTAGTTGCATCAATATCTTTATTCGCTTCAATTTTGGTCCTCGTTTTTTATGGATTATTCATGTACTATGAACGAAAAAAGGCTGACAGGGTCTCCTTACGATGTGTTGCACTTGGATCTATATCCAATGTCATTGATATAACATTAGATCTGGGTTCAACTATAGGACAAACACCTCAAACAGTGTGTCGTGTTATTGGTCTTTTTGTCAACTTTATGGATGTACTTAATGCTGGATTTTTATCCGTTATTGGTATCAATCTCTTTTTAGTTTTTGTACTCAAGATTGATCGTACCAAACGATTAGAAAGGATTTATTATCCATTAATAATATTATATGGTATAATGGCCATGATTGGACCTATCGTTAAAGAATCAAAACAATTTATTCCCAAGAACCCTACATTTGATTGTTGGTAAGTATTATTATATATACGTATATATACGTATACTAAGTAAATGACAACTCATATTAATAATTAGGTATTATAATCATCTTGGATTTCGAGAACGACATTTTGTTGCTTGGGTAATATTAAAAAAAAAAAAAAAAAGAGAGACATAAAGAGTGAGAAAGAAAGAAGCTAATATTTAATATATTTAGATGTGTTATTATGGATTTATATTTTTCATTATATTACTTGGATTGATTGGTTCACTTTTTTCTATGATCAAGTTATTTCGTGAAGAAGCTGCAAACTTTAAAATTATACGTCATATCACTGCCAATACCTCCATATTACATAATAATAATAAAGGTGTAAAATCATCAAATATAAGAGGACAACAATATCAACACTCAAATTTTCCAAAGGTTATTTTACGATGTATCACATATACATTAGGTAAAGTGTATATATATATATATATTTCTTTTTAAAAAAAAAACATACATAATAAATAGTTTTATTGATGTAATAAATAAAATATAGTACCACTTCTTGTAAATATTTGGGGGTTTTCTATGCAAATACTTATTTTGGATAATTTAAGTGCTCCTTTTGGATTAGCAGTAGTAACTACATTAATGCCATCTACTGAAGGTTAGTTTGTAGATATGACATATAGAAAAAAAAAGACATTATTTGCTTTATGATAATAACACTTTTTGTTTTGTTTTTTCTTGTATAGGATTATTAACAAGTATGATCTTCTTTAGTGAACCAGTCATTACCACTTATATCAAACAAAAAATAGCTGAATTATATCGTATTTATGGGGAAGAATTTAGTATATTAGAAGAACGTAATCACATAAATAGAACAACAGTACGAAAACACCAAGAACGACAGCGACAAAATTCTTTACAATCTGGGAGTACAAATAGAACCACTTCCAATTTATTTGATAAACGAAAACTTATACCTCGCCCTCCCATTGCAGAAAATGACCATCATGATCAACATACACATTTTGTTTCACATGTAGATTTAGGGGATAATAATCATGGTCTGACAACTCTTGCTCCACCCTTCGCAACTATGTCACCCATTCCATCAGTTGGATCCATATTCACTTCTCCCAATTCTATTAATATAGCACCGTCACCTCGATCATTACAACGAAGAGGCTCTTCTTCATTAACATCATCACCTACATTAACGTCATCAACAGTTACAGAATCGATAGGATCTTCTAGTTCATTTAGTGATAATAGTTATGATGAAGATGTAATAAGTGAAATACGAACAATTCCAATGCGACGTGTTAGTGTATCCTCTTCTGTTTATAGTCGAATTCGACTTGAATATGAACGAAGATTATCCGACGAATCAGCAACATCTACATTAGTTAACCATCCAGATCTTGGTAACAACTTGATACCATCAACAGATACCCAAGATCAAATCTTTGTACCTTATCGATCACCTGCTTTAGCCAGAGCTACTCATTGGCTACTTGTAAATATTGATCGTTTGCGAGGCCATACTCCTGGTCATAGTATTAATGAACAACAAGAACAACAAGAACAGCCTAATATAAGTGGTAGTGATACGAGTATTATTCCAACGAATAGTCATTTAAGTAATCCTGAAGTGATTGTACATTCTCCTTCTATGCCATCCAATATATCCACATTATCATCACATTCAAGAACTCGTCATTAATTAAGTTTGTTTTTTATCACCTTTAATGTACTTCACCCTCAACCACTTATTATCATCATGTAATATTCTGTAAATTGTATGTTTATTAATAGAAAATAGAATTGCCTTGTGAACAAAAATAGAAACTTCTATTTTCAAGTACCGTTCTTAGTAAAGGAACCTCTTTCTTTCCCAATTTTTTTTTTTTTTATTTCGTTGTCGTTTTTCTTTTTGACATGGCTGATAATAAAATGAACGATCCTACTGTCACTGTAGGTGAAGAACATCCATTAACTTCTTCATCACAAGAAGAATTACACAAAATGGAAGAAACTACTACTACTACTACGACAACAACAACAACAACAACCACCAACGAAAAAACTATTGGTTCTGATCAGCAAAGAGAAAACATCGATGATACCAATGACAATGATAAAAAGAAGGTCAACGACAATGAGAATAAAGAAGCAATTTTCCAAATAACCGACGACAATGATGACGATGATAAAAGTATTAGTAGTAAAAGCAGTAGAAGCAGTGATAGTGATAGTGACAGTGACGATAACAAGAGTGAGATTAGACCTGCTGGCAATCATCCTTTACAAAGTTCACAGCTTGATGTTAGTGCATACAGTAATGATCAGCAACAATGGTCTCAACAAGAAAACTCTTTACTTGATGACCAAGGTCAACCTAATATGGCTGGAAGTTTATCTACTACACCAACTCAAGAACGTCAGGTCCAACTTGACTCAGATACTTCTCATACAAAGGTAATATATAAAATATTTGGTTGTGAGTTAAGGTGGTGTTTCCACAAAGAACAAGAAAATGATACTAAAAATCAATACATAATACATATTTATATATAGGGTTTCTATAATGCTGGTGACTTGAGTGAAATTATTGATCTTCAAGTGGAAGGACAACTTCCAGAATGGTTAACTGGTGAACATTATACCGTTGGTCCTGGTACTTATGATGTACGATATATGAGAAAAATTGAAATTGATGGATATTTACAAAGTGCAACTTCCACTTTCTCATTTGGTCATTGGTTTGATGCGTAAGTTTTTTCTTATTTTTAAATTGTTTTTTTTTAAAAAAAAAGAAAGGAGAATTAGAGAAAATAATTATTTTGTTTTGGATGGTTGGCGCGGGATTCTAGACTCCCGTTGGTGAATCGATTTGATTTGAATGGTAAACGTAACACAATCACTTATCGCAATCGACTTACTTCCCGACGACTTATTGAAAAAATTCGTGATCACCATGGTTATGCTGCTCGTCATCCAGCAGGTTTATTCAAAACTGATTCAAATCAAACTATTTTTACAAAGTTTTTAAAATCGGCTCCAAAAACCACTAAACCAGATGGTGAACCATGTGCTGCACGTATTTTGGCTGGTATTCCTGGTGTTGATGGTCGATTATTTGCTCAAAACCATGCTAATCATGTATGTTAAACTATATTTTTTAACATATATGGGAAAGAAAAAGAGAAAGGGATGGATGGGAAAAAAAACACAAAGAAGAAAAAAAAATAGAAGAAAAAAGAAGATTAGTACCTATTTTTACTTATTATTATTATTATTATTATTAGATTCAAGAATTGGATCCCTTCGATTTAAAACCCACTCGGGTTCTTTGTTGGGATGAAATAAATCCTGCTTTCCGAGGTTATAGTTCTTGTCCAAATGGTCAATATGATGCTCAAACAGGCGAATATATCAATTTTACTATGGAAATTGGATATCAATCAACAAGTTATAATTTCTTTTCGATTAGTGAACGAGAACCTAAAGGCAAAATCATTGCTTCAGTTACAGCACCTACTGGATATGTTCATAGTTTCTCATTGACACCAAAATATATTGTATTGGTAAGAAGAAGAAGAAAAAAGATTATATCCAATCATTCATGAATTGAAGAATTATACTTAAAAGGAACTTATTTTTTATTAAAAAAAAAAAATTATTAGGTGGTTTTTCCATTATTAGCTAATTCGGGTGCAGTGAAATATGCGTGGAATGAAAGTGTTTTGGATTCATTCTCATTTTATCCAAATGAACCTACTTTATTCTATGTTATTTCTCGAGAAAAAGGTCAACATTTGGTTACATATCGTTCAGATGCTTGCTTTGGGTATGTGTTTTTATTTATTTTAAAAAAGACACAGGGGAGAAGAACAAAAAAGTTAAATATCAAAAAGAAACTGGAATTAATTTATCTTTCTTGAACAAATGGATTTATTTATGCATATTTAGCTTTAACCATGTCAATGCATATGAAGATGGTCGAGATAATATCAATGTTGATATTGTATGTTACCGTGATGATACCATTGCGCATCAATTGACGACACGAAGCTTACGTAACCCTGCTGATATGAAACCATCACGATTGGCACCATCCGAAGTACGATGTTATGTACTTAGTAGCATTGATGAAGAGACAATTAGTTTTATGGCTAATAACTCCATGTTCCCAACAACAACCAGTATTACATCACGTATTTCATCTATGTGGGGTTATGTACGTGGATCGGCTCCCCAAGAGACAAATGATGTTGAAAGTTCTGCAGGTCCATCAACAGCTGCTGCTGGTTGGTACGCGACTCTTCCTGTCGCATCTTATGGAAAATTAGCTCAACCTTCGATTGAATTACCACAAGTGAATCCATTATATAAAATGCATAACTATAAATATTTATATGGTCTTGGTTTTTCAGCTGCAAGTTCAATTGGTGATGGTACAGTTTGGGATGCCATTGTTAAAGTGGTAAGTTGATTAAAAAAGGGAATGAATAATAATGATAATATTAAAGAAGAAGAAAAAATTAGAATAATTATGAGGGTACTTTATAATGCTTATATTTAAATTTATATTTATCAATCAAATATATATATATATATATATTATATATATACAGGATGTAGAAACAAAAACAGTTGTTGCATCATGGCATGAAGAAAATTGTTATCCAAGCGAAGCATTATTTATTCCACGACCTGCACAAGATGCAAATGACGAACTTCGTGAAGATGATGGTGTATTAATTAGTATTGTGATGGATTCTGCACGTGCTACTTCATTCTTGTTGGTATTGGATGCTTCTTCCTTGGAAGTTATTGCCAAATCAGAATTGGGTATGTTGGTACCCATCAGTTTCGGTCGAGGTTCATATAAACTTCGAAATTAAAAAAAAAATTCAAGCGTCATAATTATTTGGCAGGTATAAATTACTTTGTAAATGATGGTGATGATAGGTAGTTATATAATTTAATATAACGTAGTAGTTGTTGGATTATTATAAATATTTATATATATATATATATATATATATATATATATACACGCAGATATATATTTTTCTTATTCTAATATGTTGTTGTATATTATGCAAAAAAAAAAAAAAGGTTGTTAATTATTAATACTTTGTTTGTTTGTGGATGAAGATGATGCTAATTGTGTTGGTGCTGTTGTTGTTACAGGTGAAAAGACACTTTTGACCATCTCGTTCCTTTTTTTTAAAAAAAGATAAATATGAGGTTAATTATGCGATTTTCGATATGTAATTTATATGCATAAATATATGAACCGCTGTACCTGAGCTTAAAATTAACAAGGGTTTCTTTTAAGTTATCAAGATTCCTTACTGGTTGTAAACTATCAATTGCTTCGCTTCTATATGAATTGATAAATAAAAATAATACATTTTTTTTTTGAATAAGTGAGTAAAAAATGTACTGTCAAATTGATAAAAAAATAAATAAAAATAAGGTTCTCTCAGTAACAACAAAAGAAAACGTACGCTCGAGGTGCAGATACACCTTCAATCGTCATGAAGCCAGTTCCGTCATGATCACCTTCAAATTGATCATAGACAGTACTATTATGATCAAGTCGACAATTGGTAACTTGAAAATGAGGACTGTAACTTTCTATTTGGTCAAGCTGTGCTTGTTCGTCCATGTCCACCATAATAAGGTTGTCTTTGGGAATTTCAGGAAAAGGTTCATCTTCGAAGACGTAATGAACAATGGGATGTTTATAAGTACTATGAACTTGATCGCGAATAACGACAAATTGTGGAATTTCGTTACTTGTACTGTGATTGCTGTTATTATTGCTATTGCTCATGATTGTTTGTGTATAATAGTATAAAATATAAATTGGAGAGAGAGAGAGTATAAAAAAAAAAAAAAAGAGAGAAAAAGAGAAAGAAAGCTTAATGAAAATGTCCGCCCTGCTTTAAGTTTTGTACCTTAAAGCAGTATCTGCATGATAACATCCCATTGATTTCGTTTAAAATAATAATATGTCGCTATGGATACAAATTTAGTATGTCAAACTTTTAAATTATTTTTCATTTAATATAGCCATTGATACTTACCATTAACTTGACAATTTAGTACAATTAGTATATAGTGCAATTATTTTAAAATGGATAAGTAAATTGAGGGGAAATAGAAGATAATAGATATCTCTTTTCATTTAGCATAAAATTTTTTCCCTTTGTTATCAAAGTTAGTTGCAACCCTTTCCAAACGAAGTCCATTTGATTTTAACATTGGGTCTAATTCAACTGGAATAAAAGATGCGTAAGAAAAATACTTCCTCAGCCTCAAGTTATCTTTATTCAAGTATATTAATATAATTTATTTACTTTGTTAGTATAATGAAAAACATTTTAGTAATAGTTAATTTTATGTTCATAAATAAATGTACCTATAATATATGTTATAAACGTGTTGTTGCAATAGATGAATATACTGCAATTATTAGGAAGGTTACCTATATACTCTCAGAAGGTTCTCATTAAACTTGTTTTTTTTTGTCCCACCGTACACAAAACGAGAACCCAATTTCCATCACATCTAAGCCCATCATCATCAGCAATATTACGATATATCAGGAGGTGGTAGTACCAAAAGCATAACCTATTATCGCAAATATATTTATCTGTTCTTGTTTTTCCTATATTATTCGTTTTTTGCTTTTCGCTTTTCGCTTTTCGTTTTATTATACTTTTTGATTTTTATACGTGTTTTTATAAACCTCATAACTCATACCCTTTTTAGTAATGCATAAAACATAATGAAACGTATTCTTGACAGTAGTGGTAAACAATCTAAAATCTCGTTTGACATTCAGCTAGATCAACAAAAATATTATTTTCGGGGTGATGTTATCGAAGGACATATTTTTTTGCAATCACCTAAACCAATCAAGGTGAAAAATATTCGGTTACAATGGTTTGGACGGGTACGAGTTCAACTGGAGCCCACTTTACGTGACGAACGAGAACTTTTCAAAGAAACGACTTATATGGAGCTCCCTGAAACAGAAAGTGCAACAGAAACTGCAAGACGTGAAGCAGTTAAAAAAGCTGCGATGACAGTGACAGGATTATTTTTAGTCCCTTCTTCCACCTCTAAATTAGCTCATTTTGTGGAAGCAGATAAACTTTATTCTTATCCGTTTTCATTTATCATACCAGAAAATACAACTTTGCCAAGTTGTACTGAGGTATGTTATACTTTATTTTATTTTAAATATTTATTTATCCATATTAGTAACTTTTAAACACGTGAAATTATTAAAAAAAAAATGTATGGATGTGTAGAGCGAAATTAATGTTGGAGGAATAGTTGAATATATCATTGAAGCATACTTAGAAAGACCTGTTTCCGATTTTTCATCATCCATTAAAGCACAAATCCGAATACCTGTATTACAACGTATCGATACCAGTCGTCCTGAGCAAATAATTCCACAATCAGTACAAGTTGAATGTCGAGGTTCACCTTCTTTACAAAGAGAGAATGATGGTATGGCCATGATAACAGCAACTGTACCCAAAAAGGCGTTTATTCGGAGTAAATATTTTTTTTATATCTAAGCATTACTGTTGGTTACCATGGTAACATCTAATTATTATTTTACCCATTAATATATTAGATCAACCAGTTCCAATAACAGTTGATATTAACCATTTCGAACCATTTGAACGTAAACAAGCATTGACGATCGCGCTTGTTCGTGTGTGTCGTATTCTTTGTAAAGGAGCGTAAGTCATTGATAAAAAAAAAATCAAAATGAGTAGACTATTGGGGATTATTTATGTGTGTATATTTATAAAACTCAAAAAAAAAAATGATTATATATATATTAGATCTTACATTCTTCCAGACTCAGTCATACATAGTGTCAAGGCAGACATTGATCTATCCAATGAAAACAATCTTTCCCAAACGATTATACGATCTATATTGATACCACGAAATATATCACCTACCATCGGTGTTAATGCACAACTATTGGAAATCAGTTATAAAATACGTGTACGTGCACAATTACAACCGGACGATCCAACAAGAAGTTATAATAGGTCAATGATTAATATTCCTATGAATTTTCAAAGTCTTGCACTTTTAACAGCTGAATTACCTATTGAAATTGGTACTCTACCTATGTCAGATAAATTTATACCCCCCGTACCACTTGATCCACAATTTGTCAATTATCTCGATACAGCATCAGTAGCAAAAATAGCACCAACAACGGATACTGATAGTAGCGGAAAAGATGATGTAACGACAGATCAACAACAACAAGAAGATAGGAATAATGTGACACCAACAACCGCAGAAAAAGTGCACATGTTAAAAAAGATGCAAAGAATGTTACGTCTATCTTCCACTACCCAGATTGAATCTGCTAAACAACTCATAACGGATAACAATGAACAAGAGATACCTATGACCAAAAATGAATTATTGTCACTTTTTGAAGAAGCTGCGAGTTTAAAAAGTAACAATAGTGATGAAAGTAGTATGATGACAGCGACGACAAGTGCAGGTGGTCGACATTCATCCATATCAACATTTGTTTCTTCCTCAAGTGAACAATCTTCTATAAGTCAGCAAAAAGTAATATTTCCTCCATCACCCACATCGCCTCCACCAACAGTACAGCAACAACAACGTCAATCGGCTAATACACCTACAACAAAGAACTTACCAGCACCATATCGACTTTCATTGGGTCCTGAGTTTAGTACACCAATACTTACTTTTGTATCAAATGCAAAACCACAGCAAATCGACCAAGAACCCTATTGTAATAATAATAATAATAATAATAATAAGAAACTGACAACAGATGTAGCAAAATCAATAATTCATAAAGAAGAACAACAAAATCATTATCGACGACGTATTAATAGTGATTCAATAGTATTAGATTTAAAGCATAATAATAATAATAATAATAATAATAATAATAACGATATCAGCTCATCACCAGCACCATCCTCATCAACAAAACAACAAATCCGACAACACAAAAGACATGAATTAATATCTTCAAAATCATCTGGTGCAATTGAAGGTGGAGTTCATTATTTTTATATGTTTCCAGAATCTGACTCATCATCGTCATCTGAAGAAGAGCAAAGAAGAATAAAAGACAAGTTAAAAAAAAAGAAACGGAAATCAATCCGAAAAAAACAAGAATGTTGCGCAACCACTCCGGCGGGTTTTGAAAAGCCAAATAGTGTTTCTGGGGTAAATGTAAACGAGGCACAAGTCGAAAGGCTCCAAATAATACGACAAAACAATAACAATGCACCATCATCATCCAATACTCCTTATCCAGTTACACATATTGATAAACCTGATGAATTATCGAATAGTGACGCAGAAGGCTTGTCATCCTCTCATGAAGAAGATTTATTAGATGTTTTACAACGTCGTGATCGAAAAATTGCTAGTCGAATGAATTAAATAAAAATATTATACAAATTTTGTCAACAACATATGGGGGAGGAGAAAATATTTCCAAGAGAGGTAACTCACATGAGTAAAAAAAAAAAAAAAAAAAAAGATAATAAAATATGAGGAGAGTGAATTGTAATCTAATCAAATTGAAAAAAAAAATCGTGGAAAATTATTCGACAATAAAATCATTTGTGTAATCATCCTAATACCAGCATGGTCGTGTGCTTTTGTGTGGGAGCTAAAAAAGAATCATGTTGTTATTATTATTATTGTTATTATTATTATTATTATTATTGATAGTTGCAGAAGAAAAACTTAGGGTAAATATATAACTTTACTTCTCTTTGTCCCGTGAGTTTTCTTATAAGGATATTAGTTTTCAGTGAAACACACATACACATAACAAACATACATCATTCATTCATTTCCTAATTTCATAATAATAATAATAATAATGATGATGTTATGGCAACTTACTCCGCAATAACTTAACTAATTTAATGTTGTGTGTGGGGAATCAAACAACCCTTTTTTTTTGTGTTTTTCATCATGCACGCTCTGCAACTTTACACCTAAAACAAAAAAAAAAAAAAACTTTCGCTTACTTCTCTTTCCTTCTTCCTTTTCAATTTTTCTTCACTTTTTTTTTATTTTCTTACAATTTCAACTACTTTAAATATGTCACAATCACTTACCAACATTACAGATCATGGCATTAAACGAAAACGAAAAAAAGTTTCTTTAGGTTAGTCGCTTTTTCATATATATTTTTTTTAACTTCTTTCTTTATTTTTTTCCCCTTGATTTTTTCTCAGCTGTTTATATTATGATATGTTTTGCACAAATGAATTTTTTTTTCTCACTATGTTTTTTTTACTTCTCTTTAGCATGTGTGTTTTGTAGACGATCTCACATGACATGTGATGAAGGTAATAACAATAACAAGTTATATCCATCATCCATCCAGTCATCCATAAAAAAAAAAAAAAAAAAAAAAAAAAAAAAACTTCATATATAAAAAATTTGGGGAAAAAAAAAAAAAAAAAGGAAAAAAAAAAAAAAAAAAAAAAAAAAAAAAAAAAAAAAAAAAAAAAAAAAGAAGAGAAAAGAGGAAAAAAAAAAAAAAAAAGAAAAAAGAGTTTGAAAAGAGGTTTTTTTTTTTTTTAGTGATGGTTGAAAAAAAAAAAACATGTATATAGGAAATTTTTTTTTAGACTAGAATAAATAATAATAATAATAAATGATACAAAAAAGTAGTTAATTGAAAAGTATTGTTCTTCCTTTTTTTTTTTTTTCTTCAATTATTATTAATTAATTAATATACCTGTTTCCAACGCCCTTGTGGCAAAAAACTTCACATCACCATCTGCATCGATGCTGAGCTTTTCCAATGTAGGTTTTACCATACTGGAAATAAGTTCTAACGTGGCTGGGTTTTGCTTTAACAGTGGTATCATCGTTTCCAACGATTTAGCAACATTAAACCGAATATTTGGAATAAGATCGGTTGATAAATCAATTACTGTAGGAAGAACAGAATCTCGGACAGTGTTTGCTGGTAATGCATCGGCCATTGTCTATATTTATATATCAAATTTGATATTTAGTCATATATCCTCCCCCAAAGTATTATAACTTCTTCTTTCTCCTCATAAAAAAAAAAAAACTATCATACCGTCAATGCAAAAATAACTGTCATTCTGTGCAAATAATTATCATCAGTTGCCATCTTTTGAATTCTTGGAATGATGGCTTCTTCTGCCCAACCAGCACCAAAAACTTGAGTTAATCTTTGAAGATTAGTTGTAGCAGCTTCTCGAATTGAAAAGACCTTGTCACGTAACCAAGCCATACAAAGATCCAAAAGTTTCTCTTCAAAGAATTGGGCACCAAATTGTTTTGCCAACAGAGGAATATATTCAATAATAGCAAGTCGAATACGCCATTGTTTATCTTCTGATAATTCATGAATGGCTGGAAGTAATGCTTGTGAAAGACGTTCGATACCAATGGCTATATATGTATAAAAATTTTTTTTTTTCGAGATAAGAAGCAATCGAAAAACCAGGAGAATTTACTAACAGCTTTTGCTACACACACATCCTCTTCACAAAAGATTTGTAATGCATAATCCACCACCCAACTCAAAAGTAATTTTTTTTTTACCTTTATTAATCTCATCCAAACTGGAGATAACATTTAATCGTACGTCGGGGAAATCATCTGTCAATTGTTGCAAAAATGTGGGCAACAAATACTCCATTGTTCTATAAAACAAATATAATTTATATAATTTAGTGTAACTCTTCTTTTTTTTCTTTATCGTGCCTCTTAAAATTTGCGCATTCATGCCATTTTTTTTATACTTACGGCATTTGTCCGACAATCAATGCCAAACCACTGACTTCCTTTGCAAGTGCAGCACGAGCATGCTGGTTCTCATCTGCAACGAGATCCCTTACACACGGCAGTAACCGTTCGATAGCGACGTCCTTGTCTATAAGCTGGGCGTATCCTAAGATCCCCACCCCATATATATAAGAATCCAATGATCAGAAGGCAAATAATGAAATTTGAAACCAGGGTTTGTGATTTTTTTCAGTATATTTATATGTGTGTGTGTATATATGTTTTTTTTTTGTGTGAATCTAACCGAACCATTTGCGTACCAGTGATTCGTCCTGCAGCTGCCGTTCTAACTTCCCCTTCAGGGTCATCCAAGAAACTAAGGAAAGGTTCCGTAAAATGTTCGCGTACAATAGGTTCACCAAATGCTTGAGCAATCTAAAAAAAAAACAGCACATCAAAAGAAAAAAAAAAGAAGAAGTCATATTAAATCAATTTGAAAAAATGAAATATATAAATCCATCTATAGTTTTTTTCGTTTCTTCCCCTGATTTTACCTCAACATATTCTGATGCAACCATATATCGTACACGCCACGATTTATCTTCTGCAAGGGCTTTAAAGATAGGCAAAAGATGTTGACTATTTTGTTCTGGAGTAAACAATTTACCAAATGCTACAAGATCTTCTGCAGCTAACAAACGAACAGAATCTTGTGAATCTTGTGCTAATTCCTGCAAAAGTTCTAATCCTCCACCAAGTAAATCATTTGTAGATAATTGTTCCGCAAATGTCTAAACGTTTTTTTTTTTTTTTTGGATGTTACAACAAAAAGAGATAAAAAAAAAAAGCACTCCAATCAGCTCCAAGAAAAAACCAATTAAGTTTCAAATGATTTCTTTTTAAGAAAAAAAAAACTTACACTCAATGCCTTGGCAGCAGCTCTTCGAACCATTGGGCTATCATCACGTACAAGTTGAGCAAACATACTATTAAACATTATAATAAATCAGTATAAGAACAATAAACCCCATCCAAATTTTGTCTTAAAAAAAAATATCCACATACTTTCTCAATTCAGCTTGTACATTGGCCGGGACTCTTTTATAAGTGGCAGCATAAAGCCCCGCAGCTGATGTCCGACTTGTGAACCATTCACCCATACTCAATCGCTTCAAAAGAGGCAAAAAGTATTGTTCAACATGATTTGGTGCGATATTATCAACAAGTTGACAAAGTGATTCAACAGCCTAATATACAATCAACCATAATAACAATAAATCCCATTAATTACTATGGTAATTTTCTTTGTACTCGTAATTTCTCTTTTTTTTTTTTTAAAAAAAAAAAAAAAGAAATCAGATGTATTTATATATACCTTTTCTCGTACTGAAGCTTCCTCAACAGCTGCAATATTTTCTAATGGTACAAGTAAATGATAGGCATTTTCAATACCACCCAAATAATCAGTCAAGTTCGATAATTCTTCAGCCAATACAACCAATACTTCATCCTCGTCATCAATGCATTCTAAACAAGTATAAAATATTTTCGTTATTATAATACAATAATAAATTCAGTGATACGAGAAAGAGTAAAAGCGAGAAAGAAAGAGAAAAAGGGGGATTGGCTCAAGGTGGCGCGAGAAGCGTTGCTCCCGAGAATTGATAAAGCGTATAATACATGTATATAAAGTCAGAGTTTAAAAGTAAAAAAAAAAAAAAAAGAGATAAACGGTTATGTAGTATATGGAATGGCAACGCGTATAATTTGTTTCACATTGGAACATAAAGCAACAATAACAGGAAGTTCTTGTTGTACGCGAAAATGATGAAGTAAAAAAAAAAAGGGGGGAGAGGACATGTTGATTTGTTGATTATTAAAATATTTTTTTTTATCTTATTTACCTTGAAGAAAAGGCAATAGCTCATTACGTGTTCGTTCTGGACCTAAAGCTTTTGCGATGACGGGTAAGTTTTTGATGGCATTCAATCTGTATTGAACATCTTCGTGCTTAAGTTCATCAATCAATAAAGCAACAGCGAACAAGTCATCTGATTGTTCTTGTGATTCCTGCTGTTGTTGCTCGGAAGAGGGATTGACAGTGTCTTCGTCCATATAATCTGTTGTGGTTGTTGTTGTTGCTGTAGTATTAGCCGATGGTGGTTGAACCTTTGTGTCGACTTCCATTGTAAGAATAATAAAAGAGAGAGAGAGAAAAAAAAGCGAGAGGAAAAAAAAAGAGGGGGAGTTGCTAAATGATATGTAATAAAAAAAATTGAGAAGGGTGTAATTTTTCCTTCTTTTCAGTGTTTGAGGGTTATTATTATTATTATTAGTGTTGTTGTTGTTATTGTTGTTGCTGCTATAACAGAACAGGATAGTTTTTGGTATCTACAAAAATAAAAAAGAATAAGGTTTTCTCTTTTCGAGATAAAAAAAAAAAATAAAAGGTTAAAAAAAAAAGAGGTTATATACCGAGCAACTATTAACTATTAACGTGTGGATCTTTCCCTTCTTCTAAGCAAAATCGTGTGACGGTTTGAAAAGAAAGAGCGGGATTAAATTTACTTTGAGCAGATCGCCGATTCGACTTTTTTTTTTTTTTTTTTCCTTTGTGTTGTTGGCATCAACTTCTTTTTTATACTCACTTTCTCTTTTTTTACTTTATGAAAATTGACCTTATTCTTATCAAACTTGGATTGGTGGCTCGTCGTCTTTGCATTCTGTTTCACCGTTAGATATTCCTTTTGTTTCATTAATATATATATTTTTTCAGTTACCTTTCTCTACTCCCCGCTCTGGTTGCATCTAGGCTATCATCCTTATTATTATTATTATTGCCCTCTTTTTTTTTTCTTCTATTTTTCTATTATTTGTCTTAAAAACCCCTCTCTCCCGGTACCACTTCTCTTTAACAACAGTCTAAAACAAACTATTTTCTTTTTATCTTTTTACGATGAGTGCCGTATTTGAATTCGATGAAGCTGATCTAGCAATTACTGGCGGAGATCATACCGATGGCGAAGAAGACGTTGGTCATAATGGTGTCTCTACTCACAATGGTCTCGAAAGTGGCTATGCTTCTGAAAACGATACAGCCGAACCTATACCGATCTCAGCTGATGAACGACTCTATGAAGTACCACTCGCCGAAGATTTTATCTCATCTTCTGTTCAAGAATCTAAACGTAAACATAATAAAAAAGCTTGCAAAGATGATTTCGATGTCTTAAAAGTGCTTGGTCGTGGAGCGTAAGTTAGCACTACTATTATTTATATTATATTATGACAAGCCCCCCCTTATTGGATTTGCATGTCTGTTTTTCTAGCTGTTCCCATGACAACACAAATCAGTTAAACTAAACTAAGAAAATAATTGTATTATTTTGTAGTTATGGCAAAGTATCACTTTGCCGCCATGTAGGATCGAATCGATTATATGCAATGAAAGTATTAAAAAAAGCTTCATTGTTTGTGCATGCGAAAAACGCTGAACATACCAAGGCCGAGCGCGAAATTCTGGAAGAAGTCCGACATCCGTTTATTGTACAGCTAATGTATGCATTTCAAACAAACGATCGGTTGTATCTCATTTTGGAATATGCAATGGGTGGTGAATTATTTACTCAGATGGCTGCAGGTAACAACATTTATATAACATTTTACCCCTTGCATAAATATTATTATAACAAAAAAAAAGGAAATAGAAAATAGAAAATAGAAAATATTAATATTTTTTTTTCTCTGCTCAAAACTCTTTCAAGAGCAAATGTTTTCAGAGAATGTAGCACGTTTTTATATTGCAGAGCTTGTGTTAGCGTTGGAGCATCTTCATTCGTTGGGTATTGTGTATCGTGATTTGAAACCCGAGAATTGCTTGTTGGATGGTGAAGGCCACGTGCTATTGACAGATTTTGGCCTAAGTAAACAAGCCCTTGGTCCGGATGATAAGGCAAACACTATTTGTGGCACTGCCGAATACATGGCACCTGGTATGAAATAATAGAAAAAGTTCACTTTATTGCATGATGCTAATACATAAATCCTATCTTTTGTTTTTCTTTCAAAATACCATATATAGAAATTTTAATGGAGATGCATTATGATAAGAGTGTAGACTGGTGGACATTAGGCATTTTAATGTTTGAAATGCTTACGGGTGACGTAAGTTACTATCATTGTTCTTTTCAGTATATATATATATATGTATACCTGTGTCATTATGTACCTGGACATGAAGGTACTCAGTATATTCGTTTGTGGTCTAAACTTTATAATCATTTTCGACATTAATAGACACCATTTCGTGCGAATAATAAAAAAAAGACATTAGATGCAATTCAAAATAAGAAATTAATGGTACCTTATTATGTTACGAACGATGGCAAAGATTTACTAAACAGAGTAAGTGATTTTATTTCCCATACACAAAAAAAAAACTTGTTTACATTGATTCTTATCCTGAACTCGATTACTGAACACAAACATTTTATTGTTAATATTTCGAAAGCTCCTCCGTAAAAATCCAAATGGACGTCTCGGAAGTGGTAATGATGGTACTAAACGCGTGAAATCACACCGTTGGTTCCGTAAGATTAATTGGAATGATTTAAAGGAACGCAAAGTGACACCTCCTATTATACCCGTTGTTGTAAGTGATTATTATTATTATTATTATTACCAGCTTTCTGGATATTTTTATGAGTTATAAAGTGAATTAATCCTGACTTTAACTTTCTATTAGACAAATCCTGAACTTGCTGAAAATTTTTCAGAAAAGTTTACGTCCGAAATGATTAAAGAATCGCCTGTAGATAATCATGGATCTATTGAAGCTCATATGAAAGATTATTTTCAAAACTTTAGTTATGTTGCTCATTCACACGTTTTGATGAGTGCATTTGATCAGTATAAATGAATCCAAGGTATTAGAATATTACCAGCAATAATAGCAATCATGTTATCACCAATAATAAACCAATTTTTTGACAAAGCAAAATTTATTGAAATTGTTTTGCTGTTAATAGTGTTCTCAAAAAAAAAAAAAGTGAGAAAATGTTTTTTTTTTTTTGTTCAATTTTTAAGTATTTTTTCCCCTTTCTTTATTAAAAGAACATTTAGGGTTTTTGAAAGAAAGAGTGTATAGATGAAATAACATCTGAACATCTCACTTTCTGTGTTTACTAGCTCATTGGTAAAACCAAGAGTGGTCGATTCAGTCTTATATTTATCAACTTTTTCGTGTGATCAACATTTTTATATATAATGTTTATGCATTGGCTATTTCATATTATTCACTCAATAGCGAACGTTTCGACACAGTCGATAAAAATGAATACACTTTACTACTTGTTCACTATACGAAAAGATTCTATTATGGCATTCGGAATTTTGGATGTCAACTTAGAATAAGTCCAGCACATTGAACAATCACCCTCCATGCTCTGAAATCAGTTTTACAAAGCGGTAATGGTTGAAAAATAAAAAATCAGCAAAAAAAATTATTTTATCGTGACACGTCGGTTGCAACAAAGTCAATCAACGTATCACCATTATAATATGTATCGAAAATACACAGTATTTCTGTATAAGAATTATGAATTATCAATAATCTTGGTAGGATCAGACTAACAGGCTTTCTCATACTAGATTTACGCGAGCCTTACGATGACTGTTCGTCTTTCTAAATTGAGTCTCTGTTATACTAAATAAGACTCATAGTTTATTTAATTGTTTCCATATACTGTTATTATTCAAATTGGTCGAATACGACGAGAGAGAGAGAAAATCACTGTATAGTCGATAACTTAACTTTTGACAAGTAAAATGAAGTTTTTTTTTCTCACGGTAGTTCACTTATATCATCATTTATTCAGGAATAAAATATATTTATCATACATACATATAGTAATGTTTCGTCGCTGGTAATACACTTTTATGCGTTTAAATAAATCTAGATGACTTTTTATATTATCTTGTAAGTCTGATTATAATTGAAGATGAAAGGACACATTAACAAAAAAATAATCGTGGTTTTAGTGGTGATGAATAATTTATTCAAAAAACAAACTAGATTCTATAATATCCTCATAAGAATATTGAGAATATTCGTTTCTAGTAATTTGACGAAAATTTCTGCCTTTTTCTATAAAGTTTAAACTTTTTTTTCCATATGATTTTATTAGTTTTCTGTAAAAAAAGAATTATATCATTTTTTAATTATGTACGTATCACGAACGCAAAAGAAAAATTCTGTGTGAACTTTGCAAAGATGTTATACAGTTTTTCTTATGATATGTGAAGTATTCAGCCAAAAGTCCGATTGAAAAAGAAGAATACCCATACAAGAACAGAACATTGTTTCGCTGTCGGCATTGAACTTTAAGCTTTAAAAGATGGGGTAAAGAACAAAAAATAAATGGAGGAAGAGTGTAGAAGAACTGGTAACTTCCTTATGGGGAAGTGCCCTGGATGACCCATTGTCGTCATGAATTTCTACTCTGCGTGCCCTGTGCCCAAGCAAGTAGGACAAAGAAAACCCTGTTAATGGTTGTCGTGTGTGTATACCATCTACTTACTACTATAAAAAGACTGTCTAATCTTAAAATAATATTATTTTCTTGCTTTCTCAATCTCTCTATGATCCGATCCAAGATAAAGGTGATAGTATATTTTCTAAAATGATCACTTGCTATATGCGCCGAGATAAACATACATGCACCATTACATGTCGATTCACACATATAACAAGTTCTTCATGACATATACACGCATGGAATAACGTCCAAATACGTACACGACTGAGATAAAAGAAAAAAAAATAAGTTGTCAATGCGCATATACGAGCGGGGAGAATGTAGAGTGCGGAGAAGAGACAAGACCTTTAAACATTACACTGCACAATATAAAATAAAAATATCTCTGAAGATCGTCAAGTGACAATGAAGCAAAGAAAGACACTCTTTACTCTGAATCTCGTGTAGATATTTCTGATCAAGCAAAACGTAATGTAATAGACCTTGATTAACAAGGACAAGATTAGCCTCAGATGGATGGATGACATCTCTATCTAAACCTTATCGCTAAGGCGTCATTATATTTTCCGCGCAGCTCGCTGTATTTACCACATACAGTATTAGCCCAATATCGTGCTAAACTTTGCATACATATTTGATGAATTATGATGGCGACTACAACGGTATCTAACAACGGCAATAAGAAGAGGGGGTGACAAATACTATATTAAGGTATTTTTACTGCTTATAAGAGGAGTAAGTGACTTTATGAACATGCACGCGGTATATTAACAGGTAATTTTTTTTTCCTTCTGTAAAAAAGCCTTTTCAATCGATCATAATCATCGTTGTAGAATGAAAATTAATGTTATGGTACTTTTTCTGCTGTGTTGCCATGGTAAAAAGAGTTTGAAAGAAACACAAGCTGCCCGGGAGCCGGATAAGCGCGTGAAATCAGACATAAGGTTCCGCTTTGGTTGTGGAAAAAGATATGTGAACAGAGTAAAGTCTTCCATTGATATCATAATGATAAAAGCCTAATAAATAATAATGCATATATATTTTCTTCAATCTTTCTCCCCCCATTACTTTTCTTGTTTTCCCCCCACTTTAATTTAGCTGACTTTTTATTTGTTCCAGTAATTTCCAGCTCACTATAAAGAAAAATTGTTGTCTACGTGATCGATCATTTATAAGTCGAATACAAAAAATGGAGATCAGGAACAATGGAGTTTATATATTTGTATCTTATATTTTCAAAGGTTGGGTTTACCAGAAACGGCTATAAGGTTGCCCTGAAAATCTTCCGTTTGGATGGGATAAAATAAATAAAAATGTTGGGGGGGGAGTAAGAAAAATAATAATATTATTACAATAATGATAATAAGCTACCGTGATAATAAGATACTTTTCTGTCCAGTCGGTGTTTTTACTCTATTAGTTGATTGGGGGGGGGTCTACAAAAACGAAAAGCGTGGAGAGGAAAGTGAGAGAAGAATAAAGAAAGTTGGGGGTCGAAAGGGATTTTAAAGCGGGACAGAAGAAAAAAAAAACTTGTTGAAACGCGAAAAATTGCCCGTCTGTCCTCAATTTGGGAATTACTCGGGTTCGCCGATGATCAGTAAAAAAAAAAAAAGCAGTACAGGTATATAAAGAGCTTGTCATGTTTTGTTGGGCGCGCCCATCCCTTTTTCCCCGATTCGCCCAACTTCTTTACTTTTCAAAATGGTTCAAAATATCGAACAACACTCTGTTAACACCGTCCGTGTTCTCGCCGCTGATATCGTCCGTGGTGCTAACTCTGGCCATCCTGGTATGTTGGCTATCTATTTCTTTCATATATATATATATATTTCTCAAGAACGCGTTGTCTTTTGTTCATTTCAAGACTCGCTTATAGAAAAAAAAATCTTTTGAGCTGGAAAGGAAAAAAAAATGACTCATCCATCTTACTTTTTTTTTTTTATTGCGCATTTCTATTATTATTGTTAAAATAAAATGAAATACTATAGGTGCCCCTATGGGTTGTGCCCCTATGGCTCACGTCTTGTTCGGCAAGGAAATGACCTTCAACCCTAAGAACCCCAAGTTCATTAACCGTGATCGTTTCGTCTTGTCCAATGGACACGGTTGTGCTTTGCAATATATCTATTTGCATTTGTTGGGTTATGATGTTTCGATGGACGACTTGAAGCAATTCCGTCAAGTTGGCAGCAAGTAGGTTACACTTAAAAAGAGACAATAGTGTTTATTTCCAAGGAAACAAATATACTAACCGTTTTTGCTCTTAAAATATCAATAATAATTATATAGGACTCCTGGCCATCCTGAAGCCCATGATACCCCCGGTATTGAAGTCACCACTGGTCCTCTTGGTCAAGGTAAGAAATTTAAGAACATATCGTTTAGATAGATCTAAGGGGGAAAAAGTATATGTAAAGTATTAATTGGTTTTAATCATTTTCCTTTTTTTTTTTTGTTCAATAAAAAACAGGTATTTCCAACGCTGTTGGTTTGGCTGCTGCCGAAGCCCAATTGGCTGCTACATACAACCGCCCCGGTTTCGAACTCTTCAACAACTACACCTACACCATCCTCGGTGATGGTTGTCTTCAAGAAGGTGTTTCTGCTGAAGCTGTCTCCCTCGCTGGGTAAGTTCTCGAAAAAAAAATAACTTTACCATTGTGTGGAATCGAAAGAGTAGTGTTTTGTGGAACAATAAGGGAAAAGAAAAGTAGTTACAGCTGATGTATGCATGTGCATGAGGCTTAAAGTTATAATTATTTTTGTTGGGTACGGGACTGAATAATCTGGATGGTTTGGTAATAATAAAGTTTATTCTTCTAGTCACTGGAAGCTTGGCAAGCTCATTGCTTTGTATGACGACAACGAAATCACCATTGATGGTTCTACTGAAGTCTCTTTCACTGAAGATGTCTTGAAGCGTTTCGAATCTTATGGCTGGCACACATTATCTGTCGCCGATGGTGACAATGATCTTGCTGGTATCGCTGCTGCTATTGCCGAAGCTAAGGCTGTTACCGATAAGCCTACTATCATCAAGGTCAAGACCACTATTGGTAAGCTTAACTTTTTTTTCTCTATTGGACTATCAGCCTGTGGCGTCACGAAAAGAAAAAGTATAGTTGGCTTCGGAGTTTTTGTTTACTAATGTATGGAATGATTAATTAGGTTATGGTTCCCTTTTGCAAGGTGAAGAAAAGTGCCACGGCGCTCCTTTGTCTGGTAAATATTAAAATTTCATTAAAAAAGAGCAATACAGCAAAGGAAAGAATGGGATATAGCAGAATACAACTATAAGAGAAATTCTATATAAGAATTATGATGACGGTTGTATTTGATTGCTAATCTACTGACCAATTGTTTGTAATCTATTAAATCATGAATTCTGTTTGGGTCGCTGACTTATCTTTTCTTTCCACTTAAATTATTAGTTGATGACATCAAGCAAGTCAAGGAAAAGTTTGGTTTCAACCCCGCTGAGCAATACGTTGTTCCCCAAGAGGTATAGTATAATCAACTATCTGATCTTTTTAATTATAGAATTTGCATTGACACTCTTTTTTCTCTATGATTTCCTGTCAACTTCCACATAACTATTTTAGGTTTACGAATTCTATGGTGCCCGTGCTGCTGCCGGTGCTACCGCTGAAGCCGAATGGAACGCCTTGTACGAAAAGTACCAACAAGAATTCCCCGCTGAAGGTGCTGAACTCAAGCGTCGTCTTGATGGTAAATTGCCTGAAGGTTGGGAAGCTGCTCTCCCTCGTTTCACTCCTGCTGATAAGGCCGTTGCCACCCGTAAGTTGTCCGAAGGTGTCTTGACTGCACTCGCTGACAAGATTCCTGAATTACTCGGTGGTTCTGCTGATTTGACTGGTTCTAACTTGACTCGCTGGAGCCAAGCTGTTGACTTCCAACATGTACGTATATTCTATTAAATGTCGTCTAGCAATGAATATATATATATATATATATATTGACTTATTTTTCTTACCTATTTGAATATATAGCCTTCCACTGGTCTTGGTGAATATAGCGGTCGTTACTTCCGTTATGGTGTTCGTGAACACGCCATGTTTGCTATCATGAACGGTTTGGCTGCTTATGGTGTCAACATTGTCCCCTTTGCTGGTACCTTCTTGAACTTCTTGACCTACGGTTGGGGTGCTACCCGTCTTTCTGCCTTGTCCCACTTGCGTGTCATCTACGTCATGACCCACGACTCTATTGGTCTTGGTGAAGATGGTCCTACTCATCAACCTATTGAAACCCTTGCTTTGTCTCGTGCTTGCCCCAACATCTTGACCTTCCGTCCTGCTGATGGTAACGAAACCTCCGGTACCTACTTGGTAGCTTTGTCTGACTCTTCCCGTCCTTCTGTTGTCGCTTTGTCCCGTCAAAACTTGCCTCAATTGGAAGGTTCTTCCGTCGAAGCTGTCACCAAGGGTGCTTATGTTCTTCAAGATGCTGCTGATGCCAAGGTTGCTTTCGTTGCCACTGGTTCCGAAGTCTCTCTTGCCGTTGAAGCTGCCAAGCTTTTGGCTGAACAAGGTGTCCCTGCTCGCGTCGTCTCCATGCCTTGCAGTGAATTGTTCGATGAACAACCCGTTGAATATCGCAAGTCCGTCTTCCCCGCTGGTTTGCCCGTTGTTTCTGTTGAAGCTTTGGGTACTTTCGGTTGGGAAAAGTATTCTCATGCTCAAGTTGGTATGACCACTTTCGGTGCTTCCGGCCCTGCTCCTCAACTTTACAAGAAATTCGGTATCACTGCTGAAGCTGCTGCTGCCAAGGCACAAGCTGTCATTGCTCACTATGCTAAGGCCGGCTACGTTCCTGAACTTGGTGTTGAATTCTAAACCAACTTTATTATATAAATTCTGCATGCCATTTCACATCACACCCACATACTTTTTATACATATAAAAAATATAAAAGAAACAACAAAGAAATTCCTTAATCAAAATGTTTGTATAATTTTTCACCCACCCACCCACCTTTTTACCCTCTTTCACTTCCCCTCCTCTTGTAAAAAAGACAAGTTGCATGTATTATAATTTTATAAAAAATTGAATCCCATTAAATGATTTCAACGAACGAAGAAAAATCTATATATATATATATATATAGTGCTATAAGGAGAATATTTTGTTCTGATAAAGAAGAGATGGAGATATTATTAGTGTAAAATAAAACGTTGTGTATATAATATATATTGTATGTTGTGCGCATATTGTATATATATGGAATTTTGAGGGGGTGATGAGATTTGGGATAAAGAGGTTGTAATGCTATTATGTGTATATTGGTGTATTCTATAAATTATATATTATTCTTTTTTTTATATAATAAAGTAAGGGAAGAAAGGGATGTTTTACTTTGTAGTATTATCTTCATTATCATCATCCTCTTCTTCACGTATTGGCATTAGTTTTGATGTTGCTCCACTAGTATTGCCTGTATTATTTATCGGATCCATAGCAAGCATGGTGGAATTATCCGTTGGTAATGAGGCCATCGTTCGTTTAACCCATTCGCTTTCCATACGGAATATAACCCACACCCATCGACGAACCACTTCCAATAGTTGCATCATGAAAATACTTCCTGCCAACCTTCTGGCATATAAATGTGAGCCGATCTTAAGACTCCATGTTGTTCGTAGAAGAAAGTCTATGATCATTGCTGCATAGTATAGTCCTGCTTCGTTAAAGTGAAAATGACGTCGAAAACGGACAATAGGTGTCGTATAATGACGAATATGATGTTGATGTGCATGGCTGGTCATCATTGTTGTTCGTGAAGATGCTGAGACGTTGATTAAACTCCAATCCATTGAAATATCCCACCAAAACGAATACATGGAGTTCAAAAATACAAATAACATCCTATGAGAAATTTCTTATTTTAATACCTTCAAGAAAAAACAGCGTCTCCTTCCCTTACTTCTTATAAATACTTACCATAATCGAAATAGTCCAGTGTCGCTAACCCACCAAGTGCTTGGCACTGATCCAGTGGCAGCTATATATCGATCTGCTTTCTTTTGCGATGCTGAAATAATAATTACAGGAAACGCTGATGCGTATTTAAGTGCGTTCCAAAGATGTCGCTTACATTCCCCACCAGAATCGATATATTCAGAAAGACATTGTCGTAATCGAATCATATAAGGTAGACTAAAAGTTTGAGATAAAGCTATTATATTAGATTTGATCTGGAAAAGCGGGAAATTACATTAATTTATACCTAATTAATAATGGAACAAGAACATCTCGGTAACACGGATTTTCGTTTGTTGTTGCTGAGCAACATGTTGAAAATAAATCACCAAAAACGTTTGAAAAACTCGTAAGAATATCAGCTAATATTACATCACCAAAATAAACCTTTGAAAATAGATTTGGCGATAATATTCGCCGTAACACTCTATTATATGAAAAAGTTATTTCAATGGAAGAATAATTACGATAGTCCATTCGTCCATATACATATAACGCCCCCCTTTCCCCTTTTCTTGTTTTCTATCTTTTTTCCTTTGTTTTTACCTAATAAATCGTTCACGTTCTTTACGATATAAGTTCTTTCCAGGCCACAAAACTAATAAAAAGGCAAAAACATAACATAAAATAGGTGTCCAATGCCAAGGTGAGATCCAATTATACCACCAAACATTACAAATTATAAGTCCAGTGGCAATAGTTGCCAAACCAAAAATAGGCTGATGTAGAGGTGAGTTTTTTTCAACGCCATGAATTAATAATAGTTGAGCCGGATCAATATGTTGTTTGTTGAGCAGATATAAATTAAGTCCCCAACCCCATAAGCCAATGCAAAAGATGACGATCGGTCGATAGATTGCTGAAGGTAATACATTGTCTACCATGGAATGTTGCATTATTCCTCCACCTCCACCATCTGTATCCATGACAACGACTACAATAGATGGAATTGAACTATTGGTTGTTATTTGATGGTGGTATTACTCAGTTACTAAATTTTGAAAAACAAGAGAAGGAGAGGGGAGGGGAAAGAGTGTGTGTTGTTCCTGTTACTTTGTTGTGAAATCCTGTAATAGATTTAAGAAGAGAAGAGAGAGAAAGAAGAACAAAAAGGAAGGTTTGTTTAGAAGCTTTGATTAAGAAAATGTAACATGAAAATGTCAATTTGGAACTGAACTTGAAAAATATGTTAATTATAAAAACATTGTCGTCGATCACTTTTTTTCACCAACAACCTCCTTAATAAAGCTTTATTATTTTTGTGTATATGATGCGCCGCATAATTTTTTTCTTTCCCTTTCATACAAAAAATTAAACGCTGGTATAATATTATGAAATCTTAAAAAAAAAAGACATTTTTAACGCCGTCGGAATATATATCTTTTTCTTTTGTGTGTTATGTACAAAAAGTTGTTGTCGAAATGACGAGGAAGGAAGAGAGAAAGAACAAAAAAGAATGAGATTGTAATTATTTTGCATCGCGTGTCAAGGACGGGCTAGTTGATACAAGCGGCGGTAACCTGACATTCGCTATACGTGAAGTTGAAGAAGGCGGGGCAATTGTATCGGACATGTGGGGGAGTGATATACGACGTCGTTTAATATCTCCACTTGGATCGTCATAATCATATTTATCGTTGTTCTTGTTATCAAGATAACTATCCGAATGTTCTGTTCTTGTTATCGTATTGCTAGAAATATTTGTTGTCTTTATAGTTACATTGGATGGTTCTAATACTGAAGAAAAGGTGTCTGCCATACGTGGGAGTGTATTACTATTATGATGATTGAAGTTATTGCCATTATTATGCTTATTATTCATAGTGGATGCTGTACTGCTGTCGTTAGTATGATCATTATTTTGGTGATAATGATAACTATAAGTTTTGCTGACGTGATAAGAGTCTCTACTTGGGCGTTTTAGTCCTCCGGGTAGAACACGGAATTCATGGTCATGATTATCATGTAGTGAGAATAGCTTGCTTTTTGATAATGATGGTGGGGCTGAAGTCGGTGGTGATGATAAGGAATCAGTTGATTGACACTGTTCGCGTAATTGATCTACTGTTTTAGCGTTTAAAACGGTAAGTTTCCTTTTTTCTTTTTCTCCATATCCCCATTGATTTATCACAGTTCATATGTTGTATCGCTTTCATATCATTGCTCAAGTTACTATTTTTTCTCTCCCATTCCTTCTCATTTTCTAAGTAAAGCTTACTCTTTTTAATATATTCCTGGTCAACATTTGCTACTATACCAATTTTAATAAAAGCGAAAAAGATCACTGTATTGATTGATTTCCATATGCATTTATATATATATAAATATATATTTTTTTTTACCTTCGGTGAGTGTATATTTCGCGAGTCCTAATAAGGCTGAAATCGTCTATGCCCATGTGCGAAAAAATAAATTTTTTGGTAAATACCGTGGAACTTATAATGATAAATAACAATAGCAACAACCATAATGAAAGTAGAACATGTACTCCTGTCTACATGCTTATTTATAAGAAAAGGCTTTTTTTCTTACCTCATTCTGCCGAGTTTGAGCCAATCGTAGCTGCAGGATGTAATTTTGTGCTGTAGCGCTTTTTGCTTCCATTTGTTGCATACTATGTTCAATTTTAGCCAATCGTTGAGGGATTTCTTCGTTGGCCTCACTATTACCACTTGAAAAAGTATTTAGAATAGAAGATCCAGACGCGCCACCAGAAGCTGGTCCTCCTACATCAGCCATAGATGAATCTGATAATGGTTGACGACAATGCCCTCTTTTACGAACAATATGGTGTAACAAATGACTTGCATCTCGACGGAAACAATCGTGTCGGAATTGCCAACCCTCCTGTTGTTGTTGCTGTGATTGCTGTTGAGCAGATTCTTGTTGTTCACATTGATTTGAGTTTGCAGGGACTTCGGAATCACAAACTTTACGAAATCCATATACTAAGGAATATATCGTTATAGAGTATAATAAAAAAATTAATATTGTAAATTTCTCCTCATTCTGACAGGGAAGATGACTAAAGAGTATATAAGCGAAAAATAATCCGTATATATGGTACGTAGAAAGAAAGGTTTCACATAAATGATCGTGGCTACACACGTTCACAACACTAAAAAATAATTTTGTCAATTTTTTTTTGTAACATACAGTTGAGTTGCCGAACAAAGCTTTGCCAGTTGTTGTGCTTAAAATATTGTGGTAACACCGATTTTGCAAAGGCGGCTGCATCCGGTACATATAATCCTTGTCCATTACTGGTCCAGCACGCCAAGTTATCTGTAGAACTATCATTGATAATACTAAAAGAGAAAAAAGTTGTTTGTTCAAGAATGAGAAAATAATTATGAACGGAGAAAAGAGAGAAAAGAGACTTTACTTACAACCATAATTTTTTGACAAAACTTGGTAACGTTTTTCTTCGTTGTAGCTCACCTTGTAAGTGTGGTTTTTCTTCTTCAAATACAAGTTCACCAGGTTGCAAACGAGCTTGTGCTGTTTCTTCGAATACAAGATTATTTATTTCCATTATTATAGCGATGTGATGTAATATAGAATTAAATATGTGTGTTATGTGATAATGGGTATATAAATATGTGACGAAGATAGAAGTATAGTTGATATTATTATGTTGCTATACAAGTTATTGAGTATTTTGTAGAAATGTATTTCTTTTTGGGGGTAAAAAGGATAGTGATGATGCTGGTGATATGAAATCAAATGGTAAAATGAGTAGAAAATCGATAGAAAAAAAAGAAAGAAAGAAAGGAAGAAAAGGAAAAAAAAAGGAGAAAAAGGAGAGTGAAAGAGTAAAAACAGAGAAATAGAGAGTGGGTTGTAGATGGGAAACAGAATATCAGAGAATTTTTGATTCTTGTGCGACAGAAAGAAGCTACAAAAGTTCCAGTAAATCGGGCTTTCTTTGTAAACGCGTCATTTTGAGTTCTAGAGCGTGACGATTTTCTAAATTTCCTTTTATATCAGAAGTTCTCTGCTGGTATTCTCTTATTCTCCCTTCTTGTAATTACAGTTTACGCCCAAACTTAAAAAAAAGGTTCATCCTCAACAATATAGTATTGTTTGCGTTATATGATAATACAAATGAATTATAATAGTAAAATTTTCTTATTATTTTCCGTTCGTATAGAAGATAATCTACAAACTTGATTGATAAATGTTATTGTATTTTACACTCTACTACTAACAGCTACTCGATTCTTCGTAATATAACATAATCTTGGAAGGCCAAAAAAAAAGTCCCATTAATAAAATATGTGTCGGGTATCGGGTACAAGCGTTTTTTATTCCGTTCACCAGAATATTCTACTGGGACATATTCTATAAATAATAGAACTTATAATGTAACCGATTTTCTTATTTCGTTATCTTGGTCTTTTAATTGCTATTTCCAAAACTTAAAATTTCTCGGGCTTATGCAAAAATTTTGGTTAATCAATAAACAAAAGAATTTTTAGGAAAAATAATCTACCGGATTATAAAGAGCAAACATGACTTTTGTGGAATATGATTTGTGTCACAGTATACAGAGTTCTTTCTATTATTATCATTATTATTAATGAAATTAGATTCTTTATTTTTATTGTTGTCGCATAACTCAAGGGCATATAGACTAATATCTTTTTTTATCCGCGTGTGTGGAATCCTGTTCTTGTGTGGTGTACGTTAGTTTGCCGCCTTTTTCTTTATATGAGAATAACAATAACAACGATGGAAAAATGAGGAAGAGGAGAAGGTTGTTGATCAGAGAGAGTTTGACGCTAGTATATATTAGTATTATAGAAAAGAACAAAGAAGAATAGTAAGGTTTTCATTTTACGTATTAATTTTCTTCGGGTAGTAGCAATGTTCTTTTTTTTAACTTTTATATTCCTTTAATGTTCTTTTTGACAAAAAAGAATGACATGATATATATATCTTTACATACGCATGATAATTATTATTTATAAATAATCCATTTTTCGGTTATTTAAGAATATGACGTAAAACATCTCTATATTCTAAATGCTTAAGGAATATATTTTATAGATTACTGTTTTTATTCTAAAATTCAAGAAAAAGAATCTGTACCCCTTGTTTATCATCATTTAGGTCACAAGTTACACCCCTCTTTTCATCCATACATGGTAATAGAGTTACACATATATTATATTACTCACAGATCAGAATAATATATTTAGGATATATATATCTATATACATATGATTGTATATATTTACTATAATACGTATTAATTATTTATTCTTGTTCTTGAGACCTAATATAGCGATAACATTTCATCTTAACTTCAATTAGAAAGCGAATTATAATGTAATCAAGGTAAATAAAAGCTACAAGTCATTTGTTTTGATGTACAAACACGTTCTATTATCTCGTCTTACCGAGTTCCTTTAGATAAAAGTAAATGACTGTACAGTCGTTTGTTGGGCTCCGCAAACAGTTATTTTTTGTTTTTACTTCCTTTTTTTAACATGTGTTCTAATATTATATATACAGACAGTAAGCGTTAGAGATCTTTTTCTTCTTGTATCATATCATATATATAACTTTATATTACTATACATATTTGTTTCATCAAGTAAAGTGATTCAGTACATGAGAGGTATTTTGCCATATATAATCGAATTATTTAACTATTGTACTGAATATTATTGAGAAACAAAAATGTAAATTATCTTCACAGCGATTGAATGAAATAAAAAAACAGAAGATCATTGTTTGTACACAATTCAATATGGAACCGTTTATTTATTTATTCTCGTCACTAATTTAATTACTCTTTATTCTCCTTTTTAACAAACTTCAGTAATATTCATTTCTTGTGAATTAATCCTTGTCCCCTCATATTAACACTCAAAAACAAAATCTCTCAATCGTTTTGTTTTCACCCACGACAATACTAACTGCGACTAACTAGTAACAATTATTATAGGAATATTATTTTATCCACATACAATCAGCTTTGTGATAGTATAATAAATTAATTGGAAATATAAGATAGAGGAATGGTGAAAAGAAGTTGGGCAATGCATTTTATTTTGATTGAGCCTTATAGTAGATCTATTCGAACTAGTTATTATCACTGGTTGGAGGAGGTTGGATATATAGATAATAAGGATAAATTGTGTAGGGATGTATATTTTTGAATTATGCATGGGATGTTATTTCTTGAATTTATCTTGGATACTTAACTCGATAAGTGAATTCTTAGAAAGATTATTTTTTGCTTATACTTGATGATAGAGTATCTCAACGATTCAATTAATTATAATATGTATAACTAAAAATCTAACTATTAATATATACTGATAATGACATGCTGAACCCACTAGTAAATACAACGGGTTTTGGGATTCATTAACTAATTAGTGAGTTATAGTAAATTAACAACTTACTTTCTTCACATCACATCACTCTTTATTTTCTACTATTCATTCATTCCATTGCATAAAAAAAAGTTGACATTTAAATCCATAATCTAACGTTGATATAACACGTATATTTGCTCTCCAACCATCCCCCTCCTCTTCTTTCGCTCTCTTTCACACACATATACACACATACACTCTCTATCTCCATCATCCATAATTCCTTCTAACGTGTTTTTTTTTAAAAAAATCTATACAAAAAGAAGATATATTTATTCTCTTTTTTTCATAATCCATGCTTATAATAAATGAGCCGGTTTCTTTTTCGTTATATATATATATATAAAGTATGAAATGTATGGTTGGAAATTATATGGTGAACAGCGGGGGAAGAAAAAACGTTTCGATTATATACGTATGTAATTATTTCGAACCCATAAAACAAAAGACTTGCTTATTGTTCAAACTTGTGCTTGATATCCTTCCATTGTTTCTAATCGAAATCAAATAATCGTAATTAAGTTATACATGATTTTTATTTATTTATTTTTTCTATCCAACTCTCTTTATGTATACACATATATATGTATAAACAAAAATAAACTTACGCCCTTGTTAGCATCATCCCAAATCTTGTCGGTGAGGGTGTCGAAACCCATGTTGAAACCGATGGCCGAAACGAAAATAGTGGTAACGAAAACCGAGTTCTTACGGAAGAATGTGTTGTAAATGGTACGGGAAAGACCAGACGAAGCGGCAGCGGCAGGCATTTTTTTTATAAATTAGAGTAGGGGGAATTGAAAAGGGTGAAAAGGACTTTGGAGGTTTTTTGTTGTCGGTCAACAAAAAAAAACAACAGCACCAGGCATTCACCACAAAAGTTGATGTCACAAATCTAGTTAAAAAAGTCCGAATACTTTATTTGGAAGAACAGTTTTTAACTTTTTATACTATGCAAGCAATTGCAATGGGGTTTAAACGTTTTCAATAATAAACATGATTATTATTAACCCCTTCTCTTCCCTTAGTTTTTTGCTAGTAGATGAAAAATATACTACATGCTTGTATTTAATATTCATGCGGTTTTAACGTTGTAGCCATTCAGGATAGTTATTAATAACATCCTATTGCTATTGATACGAGATAAAAAAAATCAGAATAAAGACATTTTGTCTTTCGTCATATTAATTTCTATTTCTTCCCATAACTTTTTCATCCATTAAAATGACTTTTAGTGTTATTATAATGTTGTCCATTAATCCAAGAATTAAAAAGAAAATAAAATCCAGGATTAATACAAACTTATCTGTAGAAGACCTGAAGAAAATGAATGGTAACTAAATCTATTATTTTCGCAAACGATATTGTATAAAATTATTTATATCAATATGATGTCAGAAAAATAAAGAACGTAACATTGCTAATTTTTTATGTATATGATAAAGAAAAAACAGAATGCAAATGTTGAAGAAGGAGGATAAAAACCCACAATTATGGAAGAGGACGACAAGGAGTCCAAACTCTCGTTTCCATCATATCACCTAACTCCGTATTATTCATCATAGTAGTATAGAGAGAGAAAGATGTATGACACATACTTCCTCAAACGGCAATGGCGCAACATGCCCAATAAGGGGCTGAATTCATTACGAGGAGTAAAAAGAAAAGAAGTGTTTCCTTAAACGTCAGTTTTTAAGGTAATATTCTTATATGAGTGTTCCATGATTATTTTCCTACATCAACTAATAAATAATAAACATAAAACATATTTATCATGAGGGAGCCAAATGGTACTATTCCTTTTTTTTGTCTCAAAAAAAAAGTAACTTTGACGCCATACGTAATAACGACAGTGAGGAGCATAATATTATTATTATTGACGTTTCATGAAAAGCATGAAAAGCATAAAGTATTATAAATATATAGCAATAAATAGAAATATCACACATACATACATACAGCACACCCATGATAATGATATAATAAAATAATACATGTTTTATATATATTAAGATGACACATGAAACACACTTTTTATTCTATTACTACTGGTATTTGCTGCAATTAACGAATTTATTATCTATTGCTTTCTTTCTCCTTTGGTGAGCCAACTTCATTTTCTTTTCTTTCTTCGATCTATGTATGACAAAAGAAAATTATAGGTAATAAAAGCAATAATAACAACATTAATATTATTATGCATCTACAAAAAATCTAGGGGACATTTATATTCGATTTTTTTCTATTATTGTTACCCATAATTGTTTGTTAATTTTCTTTCCCTTTTTTTTTATCTTTCTTTCTCTCTTTTATATTATTTTACAGTTATATCGTTTTTATTGTTAAAGCAAAAACAACTTCGCTCGTTTTTATACCATTTTGTCTTTTTCTCTTTAACATAGCAGCAGAATAGAAGTAGATGTTGCCTCGGCTACCGAAACTATAACAACACAATATATATATCTATAATAAGCCTTCCCGGAAAGAACACTCAAAATATGAATATTGTTCGTTCAAAACTGCTTCAAATTTATCTTCCACAAGTCTTTCGCTTTCAAAGGTATAATAAATGTTTCTGGTTCAGCGCAATGAAAAATTATTTTCATTATTGAACAATAGTATTAACAATAATAACAATAGTATGGGATTATGTCATACAGAAGAAGATATAAGTAATATTCAGCGCAACACCGAAATCGACAGACAATTAGAACGCGATCGTAGTCGACGTGAAAAAGAATATAAAATTCTACTTCTCGGTATATACTAAGAATAATATTAAATCTTTGCATTTTTCTTTTCCTTGTTGTATCATTTATACTTTTAATTCTAACATATGGCTATTATTTATTCCTAGGGAGTGGTGAATCGGGAAAATCAACTATTCTCAAACAGATGAAAATCATTAACCAAAACGGATATACAAAGCAAGAATTATTTACTTGGCGAGTCATTGTATATCGAAATATCGTTGAATCTGCCCAAGCTCTTACTCAAGCCATTACAGATTTTAGACTTGATTTTGAGTTGTACGAGAATAAAGTAAGAATTCATATTTAAAATAAGTATCACTGCTTAAATCTGGATAACAACCTAATGGTAACTCTAAATTTTATTATTCTCGTTATTTTCTCAATTTTTATCTTTTAAGAGGCACGCACAGAGGATACTTGAATACCAAGTGCCTGGTGATCCAAAATTTGAACTTGATACCGAGCTTCTCGATGCCATCGAATCAATATGGAAAGATTCAACAGTAGCCTTATGTGTCGAGGAAAGAAGACACGAGTTTTATTTAATGGATTCAGCACCCTAGTATGTTGTTTATAAAAAAATCTATGTAAAAAAATATATTATGGGGTAAAAGGGGTGGGGTAGAGAGGAAAGCGAGGATGAAGAAAACAAGGATAAAAAAGGAATGGTGTTTATGTGGCCCCTACTATACTCAGACGTCACATTTTTTTTTCTTTTTTATGCAGATCATTTATTTTGAAAAAGACAATTCGATGATATGGCTAACGTTTATTATTTAATAAAAAAAATAGTTTTTTTACAGAAATAAGACGTATAGGCGATCCTAGTTATATTCCAACAGAACAGGATGTGTTGCGCGCAAGATTGAAATCAACAGGTATTATGGAAATTCGGTTTCAATTGGGAGGTCTTTCTATTCAGTAAGTCCAAAATTGAAGAAGGGAGAACAAAAATGAAAGATTTATGTATATCGATATTTTAGGAAGGGGAAGGTTACTGTGTGTGTGTGTGTGTAATAAGTAAAAATAAAAAAAAAGTTTCTATATTGTATACGTGAGATGACTCGCATACATTATAATACATATACACAGGAACATATACCAAAACAGAAAATTGGGCGTATTCTTTATGCTTATGAAACCAAAAAAAAAAAAAAAAAACAATTACATTTTTTAGCATGTTCGATGTTGGAGGACAACGATCGGAAAGAAGAAAATGGATTCATTGTTTCGATTCTGTTGCATCGATTATTTTTTGTGTTGCTCTAAGTGAATATGATCAAGTACTTTTAGAAGAGTCTAGACAGGTAAATTACATTTCTTTATGCGAGGCTATTTTTTATACTGCTGTATAACAATAACAATATATGGCTAATATTCCCCCTAGAATCGAATGCTTGAAAGTTTATCATTATTTGAATCAATAATTAATAGTCGATGGTTCATTCATACCTCAATTATGTTATTTTTAAATAAGGTTGACTTATTTAAAAGTAAAATAATGCGAGTACCATTGGAGAAGTATTTTCCAGATTATGGAGGTAATAGTCTTACTTCATTACCTTTTACATAAAACCATTCATACTGTATGATTTCTCATAGAGCGATCTTATTTTTTACTAGGAGGTAAAGATGCAAACAAGGCGGCAAAGTATATCTTGTGGCGATTTTTACAAACAAACAGAGCAAAACTCAATATATATCCACAGTAAGGATTTGTAGAAATATATATAAGCAGTTGAATACGTATAATATAATGATTTATTTATATACATCCTTTCACTATATATAAAATAGTTTAACACAAGCAACGAATACATCAAATGTAAATAATAATAAAAAATACAGTGATAATATAGCGCTCACTGATGAAGAAACCAAATACAAAACTAACTATAATTATTTATGTTGATACGTAGATCCGATTTGTATTCGCTGCTGTAAAGGAAACATTGTTACAGAATGCCTTGCGAGACTCTGGCATGTTGTGAATAAATTATTATTATTATTATTTCTCTTTATACATCTCCACTATCCATAGCAATATAATTATTAGTATTAATTACGCAAACCTCATTTCCTCCCTAATTCTACTCCTAGTTTATTATCCCTTAACGTCACTTATCCCTTTTTCATAGTATACACACATACACTCACTCACTCAGACAGGCTTTTTTTTTGTACAGATTAACACTCATCATCTATTCTCTTTCTTCTTCGGTCCCAAATGGTTACCCTTCTCTTTCAAAAAAGGAAATTATTCAACAATTTACATTTTGGTTGTAATATTTATTTTAATCTCTATATATTCTCCTCCAATTTTTTTTCTCTTTTCTTTTGATACATCTATCTTACTTGATTAGGATTTTCTTCATATAATATACAATTCAAAACCTCTTCGTCAGTTTTTCTCAGTTATACGAGGTATGTACAAGGAGAGATCTATATACGCATTCTATTCTGCAATGTTCGATTACTAGAAAGAAAAGAAGGAAAAACTTGCTGCTGAGCTTAATATATTATTATTCATATGATCACCACGACTAAAATGTGTAATAGAAATGAGTGGATTTTCATGAATTTGCATGATCACTAACGACATGCATCTCTATGAAAAGTGTTATTTCATGCAGATTCATAGATCAATGAGGATTATAGATATTCATATATATTCATAAATTAATAAGCAATAGATTCATTCAGGTTCATGAATTTTCAGCACCTAGTTTTTAAATGATATACGTATATTTTACTTTATGAACATACGTATATACATTATACTGTGGTTATAACATAGTTGAAACCACTTCTAATATATTATGATAGGCACTTTAAATTGTAAAGTTTTCTTTTTGTGAGTCATTAACTATATGAGATAATGAGAAAAGTAGTAAAAGAAGTGCGTGGGAATACTACTTCTCGTCAAACGATCATGATTTCACAAAGTACAAGTATGTGATTTCATAGATTATCACTCATATTTACAAAGCATGCATTTTCATTTATATTCATAGATATTTTTTATAGATATTTGTTCAGTTTTATGCAGATTCATATATCATTCAGAGTCATACATTGTCGTCCGGATTCGTTGATTTTTGTAATAGAGATTCATGGATTTATTTCCATGAAAATGAATGATTGTCTTTTTTCATGCATATTCATAGAGAAGCATGGTATTTCATAACCTATACATTCATATTCATGGAGAATTAGGTAATTCCATGCAATTTTTAGCCGTAGTGGATTATTGATAACCTTGAATATAAAATATATTTAATTGAACGGCTGTTAATGTAAATTATTCTACTCCTTTTATTATTGCCTTGGAGGATTCTATATTAGTATGAGGAAAAGAACGAGACATACGATAATAATAATACAATAATAAGCTTCATACATCCATATCCCTTTTTTTATAGTGTCCATTGAATGGCGACCTATTCAAAATCTACTTTTTAATTTTTATTTACCATTACAACGACTTTTGTTGTTATTAATATTATGAATCATGTATCATGCGTTTTATCACAACTGCTACACTATTTGATTCATACGCTAGTGTGTATACGTAGTACATTACGTTAGGGTTTTCTATTTCTAAAAGCAAAGCTTTATAGCATGTTCTGAGGTAGATGGTTATAAGTCCAACAACCTTTAAGTGGTATTTAATTCTATGCTGACAATAGCAACAGGTCAACAAGTTATAACAAATGCTGCCATGGAATCATTTATATAGTATTTAGCATACTGAGATAATAAAGCTACATGCGAAGCTATAAAAAAAATGTTGACGCATTGATTTTATGTCTATATTGATTGGTCTAGTGAAACCCACTGTTGTTCACGCTCAGTATTTTACATTCAGTTTGTATATAATAATATAGGCCCTTCTTCTATCAAACATAAGCTATTACAGTACACTTGATAAGAAAAAACAACCACAGTGGATATGGCAGAACAGCATACAACTTATGAACCCTTCCAGTCGATTGTATATTATTTGTTTATATCACTACAGTAGGAAGAAGCTGCCTAGCAATAACACATGCGGTGTAAGATGAAAATGATGCCAATACGTAGAGTATGTGGTGTTATCTACCAGGTAGGTCTATTGAAGCAACCCACAAACTTATTATCACATCCTGCGTATTCTCCAAATAATATAATTGCTATATTCTAATAAAAGCAAACCAAAAAACTACTCACGCAATTCTGGTTTAAAAAACATCATTAATTAACTCAACTTTTATTTTTACTCTTATAATTTAATATCCACCTAGCTTAATACGTAGTAAACTGAGGAGCTATTTTTTCGATCTATGTACATTGTATATCAGATATAATAATAATAATCATACCGCCAGTTTGAAAAACACCGATTTTTTATTGCTATACAAATTATACCTATAAAATAAATATGGTGTATCTACGTATATATGCCAATCAAACTAGCTTTCTATTGATAGCTTCTCATTGTATAAATACATGCTCTTGTTTCGCTTTCAGGTCATTATACATATTCTCAACGAGTTGACTCCATTGCTCAATATTTTTAGAACCAGTAAAAGAATTCCTTCCGATATCAACCCCTCCTATACAGCAGTACCGATTATGAGACTGTAACAATGATCATGAAATTTTTTTTGAAAAAAGCTTCGACAAGTACTTTTGCTTTCAGTACCTACGTCTGTATATATTTTGTTTGATAAACTATATTAGTCAACTCTACAATGGTAGCACCTTGCTCACTTATGGATTGAAATCTATTACATGTATGGTTGCACTCTACGTAAACTACTGTTGTTATAGTAGCATTAGAGAAGCATCCATTACACCAAGTACGCCTACTTTGACATTTGAAGTATAACAAGTAATGGAGAATAATTTCTGGAACAACGATTTCCCATTTTGACATAGACATATTATACAAATTAACACCTGACTTTCTAATGAGGTCAGCGGTTGAAATGAACGGTATCGACATCAAATATCAACTGCCGAACGTATTAATAATGATAATAATCATGCTAATCCAATTGAACCCCAAAACTTAAATTTCTTGGTATTCTTGGCTATAAAACAAAATTTGGTGTTGTATTTATACCTTCTGTTACTACTGATCGAGACAATTAATTACAAGACAAATAATAATACCCAATGTCAACTCAATTCTTTTAATATAGCACCCAACTTCTAATCATTCTAAAATATCTAATGCCCTTTCACCTAAACCATTAACCTTCGATTTCACATATAACTTTTTTTGAGGGTGATTAAATTATTTCCCAAAACCCAAATTACATTCAAGAGTGTTGATGTTTGTGCAACCATTTCATTTGGCCATGTGAAAAAGTTAAATATTATTTGAAACAACTCCCCCTTTTTTTTGTTGTCATACTCTCAGTTCATTTTCTCTCCCCCATTCCTTTCTCTCATTGTAATTAACGTGTCATGACAACATGACTTATTCAGGCACATCAGTTTATTTTGCCGTTGCTAGTTTCATTTCTTGCATACCAGCTATAGCTGGTCTTATAGCACGATGGTATACATACAAATGGACTAGCATTCTTCTTTATTTTTGTTCTATTGTATTTCTTTTTCTAGCTGTCGTCTTTTATGTCAGTTACAAACTTATTCAACAAGGGTCACCATTCCTCTTAAATGGCCTTGATAAATTGAATCGTATTTTGTCACCCCTCGTCTCCAAGTTGGCCAACTCAAAAATTGTGGGGCCTATTATTGCTGTCATAGTCCGAGCAAATTTTTTTGCTTGGTTTATGATTTTATTGCTAAGTGACAAAGTTATTCGAACAATGATTACTCGTATGATAGGTCATCATGCTACTCAACGTAGTTACTGTAAGTTATTAAACAAATTTTAGATTTAAAAAAATAAAAAGAGTATTATGAAGATGGAAACCCCTTTTTATTTTTGGATTTTTAATACTGATTTGGGATAAAATTTATTAGCCATTGTCAATGCAGTTGATCCAAAATTCCCATTATTCGATAAATTATTGGATGAAACTGCTGAAAGGGAAGAAAAGGAAGCCAAGACATCATATCAAAAACGTCAATCTCGCCCTGAGTATTCTCAGTCAATAGCATATACACTTGCTGTAGCAAGTAAGTTGGCATATGAAGAAGTAGGTTTGATTAAGCATGAACTTGAAAAGGATGGATTTGATGTAAAAAGGACTTTTTTACCATTAGCATTTAAGGTACTCTTTTTTTAAGTTATATATAAATAGTATGCTTTTTTATGGAAAAAGGGTGCATATTGGAGTAATATTAAATTGTTTATTCTCTCTTTTTAGAATGTATGTGCATATATTATTGAAAAGGACGACAACATTTTCTTAGTTTTCCGAGGGTAATTATTATAGTAGAAATGAGACACGGATTTATGAAATTTTCAGATGAGATTTTTATTATATATGTATATACTCACTCAACAAACACATATAGAACTAATCCAATGAATATTCAAAACTTTGTTACGGATTTCAATATTGAAATGACCGACATTCGTTCATCTTCTGGTGTCTCAATGGGAAAAGTCCATAAAGGTTTTTGGGATGCTATGGGTAATCCTAATCGAACAGCCCCTCATGGTGGACAACCGCCACAACGAAATGCTACTTTGCAAATCGAATTGAACGCTGCGTCTTTGCAACGAACAGTGATATCGACAGTGCAAGCCGCCATCGATATTGGTAAATTCACAGTAAACGAATTAATTAGTCATGTATCGGACCCAATAGACAATAGTTGGATTGGATATGACCGGGACGTTAGACATCATAGTTTATACGCACAAGCGGAGGAGTGGATTATGGCATTGATTGACAACCAAAATCATGTTCATCCAACAGATGATGAAGCTGTCGAATTGAATGATTATCCATCGACACGTAATCAACCGCCACGAAGAAAACGATTTTTTATTGCGGGGCATTCGCTTGGAGGAGCTTTAGCTACAGGTGATAAATATATAAAATAGAAAAAAATTGTACTGGATAAATATAGTAGTTGCTTACTTAAATTAACACAATGATGGGGGTTTCATGTATTAGTTTTCCTGGCAAAGATGTTGCAGTCTGAAAGTCCTCTTTTGAATCATTTCTCTGGACTTTATACCTATGGGCAACCAAAAGTTGGCGATGTCGAATTTACTCGAGCCTTTTACCCAGAATTTACTACCAAAATTTTTCATCATGCTTACAACAATGGTTAGTATTACACAACCCATTTTTTTCTCATAATAATTATAGACGTATATTAATATTCTTTATATTTTTTATAAAAAAATTAGATCTCGTGGCTCGTGTTCCTCCTTTTTTTGGCTATCAGTAAGTATCATGAATAGAAAAAAATACGAAAAAAAGACAAGGTGCTTAAAAAAAACTTCTAACTAACTAAACATAATAGCACATCACCAGGAACTTTGGTATTTATTGACTCTGCCTATTCCGTAACTCTCTATCCACCAAATCCACGTACAAATGAGCCTGTCCCCGTTCGTCCAATATCTTATCTTCATTTATCTGGTTTATTAAATACCAATGTAATCCGACGACTTTCTCAAGAATCATGGTTACGTGTTACTTTTCGTCTATTATTCCCGTTCTTTCTCAACGATCATTTCCCATCAGAATATGTGAATGGATTACGTCAAGGCACTTTAAATTGGATGATTGTTGGTGAAGAAGGCATGCAAGGTGGCAGTTCAAAGGGTGATGAAGAAAGTGCTGTGGGTATGTCAGCCACATCTGTATCTTCTATGACAAAAGTAACAAGACGGCATTTTTAGATAAATATAAATATACTACACATTATTATTCATTCACATAATTTTTTTCATTAATTTCATCATCACTACACCCATCCGTTTACCTTATTTATTATAAACGTTACTTTTGTTACCACGGATATTATGGATTAGCTACTAAATAATGCTATTTATCGTCTGCTGAAATATTTCAGTAAAACGTTTTACACTAATTGATTTATAAACTTTGTAACACGGAATTATTGTTACGTATGTTTAAGCTCGTTGAACTTTCTGGAAATGTTAACTAATATCAGCAGGCACTGTTTAAGCAGCGGTCGTTTCCGATGAATGACTTTTTTTTTTATGTCTGTAAACCATTTTAATATAATAGAGTATGTTGCACTTTTGGTCTTGGCATAGACTTTTCAATCAGTTCTATTGGTATTTTTATGGTGTATAAATGTCCTACCCTTTTGACTGATATATTCAGTGTTAATTGATAGATGCCAAATAGCAGCAAATGGGCCGAAATTTTGTTAATTATTGCCAAAGCACACCATTTGAATGACCGTAATCGTTTTGCGTGACCATCGGTGAAGTTCTGTAAACTAAATGCTTTTTATAACTTCAGATATAATGTGTAAAAAATACATAGACATTAGAATACTTCAAACCATTTATAAGGTAAGCAGCAAGTTATGTATTTTCTTGACTAGGAATTAGATATCAACATTTCAAAATTCCAAAATTATTTCAGCAAATGACAATTGATAACATGTATTTTTATGGTTATTCATGATGAGAACTTTCGATTCATACGAGCGCTTACAGCTGTCAGCCTAATAAATAAACGTGAGAATGGTTTTTAACATTTATGGCAAAATGAATGATCACTAACCGAGGTTTTCAACAATGCATCATTGAAAATGTTTTTTAACGTCATCCAAGTCTTACGCTGCTAGAATTTTACATTTCAGCAATCATTTATTTTCTTCTGTATAATTAAAATTGGAATAGGTTGTTCCTTTTTAACTTGTATATACAAGACTCTTGACAAGAAAACAACAGTATTTCCCAAAATGATAGATATGGATATTCAGTAAGATTTTTACAGAAACTATTGTAAACTTGAAAGTTTTCTTCCACTATATAGTTCGTTTCAAAGCTTGTTCCATCCTAAATGTATATGTTGATCAGATGAGTATCACACACTTTGTAATTTGCTTTTGTGGTACGTAGTTCGTGAATTGTTATCGCTAGAGGATCTGCCACTGGTGGAAACACTGGTCATTGTCATTTTCAATAGAACTTGATATGTAATGGTTTTATTATTTTCTGTTCTTAAATCATTAAAAAATATATATCCTTTTCTACTTCGATTATTTATATTACTGTATTGTAGCCTGTATATATAGAATGAAAGGTGCTTGATTAGATTCATTAATCTCAGCTCTCACTATCCCACACCAGTATTTCGACACCAACCATGGTCAAGCTTGGATACTTTGGATTGGTTCTTCTTCCTCCTGAATCAGACTAGATGATATAATATATATCAATTTATGAAGTTTTCTTTTCTTCTCATAACCACTTAGTATAAACATTCGAGTAAACTTTTCTTTTCTCTCTTGCAATCATTTTTGTCTACATTGTACACAAAGTAATATATCATCTTCCAGTATACATACCATATTTGGTTTCTCTGCTTTATTCTTTCCCATTTGACACTTCCCTGTTCCAACACAGGACTTTAATAATCTTCAAACAACTATGTCAAACCTGACGCTGTCTTTACAGAAGACGTTAAATAAAAATTAATAATTTCATCGTACGTATAAAATAATGTAAAAGGTAATAAATCATCTGTTTATTATTCTACGTAGAATATGTACAGAATCGGGGAAATGATATACAGTTAAAACCTTTTTTTACACACTCACTTATTGCCCCCCCCCCCCCGATTTTTGCATTACTTTCGAGCCAAATACCACCTGTGCAAAAGACGGTTCTACTGTACAGTAGAGAATATAGGAAAAGTTGTAAGGGATGGGAAATATAGAAAAAGGACAAGAGTGGGGATATGAAAAGTAAAAAAAAAAAAAAAAATGCCAGCTTTCAATCTAAGGAAATGTCGAAAGTTATCTGCGAGAGTGTTTCTGGCAACAATCTGTTGAAATGCCTTCCTCGTAACGGTTTCGTAATTTTTTCGCAAACTATCTCACGCAAATCACTTCTCTCCTTTCTTGGTTCGATTGCATCCATTGACATGTCTTGGCAATAGTCATTGTGAGAGTTCTTTATATTTTCTATCGTCTCATGCGTTTTCTTCAAACCGCACTATCAAAATCAAGTTTCAGAAAGGCATTTTACATACAGTGAGTTTCATGTTATAATTGTACAGATAATGGTCATAGTTACCTTAACGACCCAAAGCATTTTTGTAATGTTACATATATAACAGCATTCTTTTATATCAGTCGGGATTTTTATTTTTGTCATTCTTTCTAGTACGAAAACATTGGGTTTTGGCATTGATAAAGTCCAAATATGGACAGTATCACCTGCATTATATATATAAATTATAGAATGCTTAATTTAATTATCTTCTTTCACCAAACTAAGGCTTGATTTATTATACTACTTACCTCTTGCATGTGCAGCAAACTCCCATGGAAGTGCGTAGTGACATTCATGATAAATTGACATCAATGAATATGCTTTGGAATTTGCACTTTACAGCTTCTACCAAATGTTTTGTGACAATTCCTTCAAAAAAGTTGCGGAACTCGGTGGGAGTCCAAAACCCCGGGGGGGGGGTACTGTAATAATGCAAATGTTCCTTTGATATGATCGTACCCCCATCTTGGGGTGTCATAATTGTTGTATTGCCCCGAGGTTTCCAACACAAGAGCTTCCATATCACCAATATAACACAAGCCATCTGCATTGTATTGGGCACCTAATATTTTAAATGACTCATCTAAAGAATCCATAATTGTTACAAGGAGTGACCAAATCAAACGGAAATTGTATGTCGTTTCATAACGATCAATTTCATGTTTCTTCCGCTTAAAGATTTCGTTGAGGCTAATAGCAATACCATAGCAATAAACAGTTAATATTTTATTTGAGTAAAAACTACATTAAGAAGTACTCAAAGACATCAAAAAGAGACTTACAATTGATTAAATATTTTTTTTACGAAGGAACCAAGTTCCTGAAGAATTGTGACTCTTGATATTTCACATTCTAACTCACCAATTGACTCCTAATAAGTCATCAATGAATGTAAGTATATATACATAATAAAATATGGAGAAATATTTAAACAAAAAGAAAAAATAATAATTAACCTTTCCAGCAGCAACCAATTTTTTAAACACTTCTTTGTGTTCTTCAAGTATGGAAACTTTTGGTTCTGTCAAACCCAAACCCTCATACATGCTCTGGGGTACTTCTGGTTTGGCTTTTACATCATATCCACATTGAAGAACATGGTATTTATCAAGGCTACCATTATTGTACAAGTGTTAGTATACATCACTATGTTTTAATTGAAAAAAAAAGAAATCATTCCATACTTACTCATATTGGTGACAGCGCGGGTTTTTGTCTATAGGTCGACCCAATCGTCCCAAAAAGCATCATCATGGTTGATAGTATTATCGTACAAATCATCATCATTCAATAAAGATTTATTCCCACCAATAACAACGGCATCAACTTCCTCCTATATATTGGGCCAGGGTGAAAGTTGAGTTTCTAATAATATCAGCTTTAGATATCTGTATGTATGTATCATCCTAATACCTGTTGTGTCAATCCTTCTTCATGATTCACTTTGCTTCGTTTGATAAGAACATCATCAACTGAGTTATCTAGTGAAGATCGTTTGTTTTTTGTGGCGAAAATGTTTTTGATTATATCTACATTTTCTTGCTCGGCAGCATTCAATAGGGGGTTTCAAAAACGAATTTTTCATTTTTGAAACCCCTAATAGCTCTAGGCTACCTTCCTTATGCTGTGTACGTGTTTTAATCTGTAGATATGGAGAGATATATAATATGATTAGAGTGATGATTTTTAGTTTGTTGCATAATAAAGTTGGTAACTCAGACAACTTTTTATCCACCACAACACCATCCTATCTTTACTTACTGCAAGCACAAGTAATTACCATTCACGTTCATTACTAGCCAAAATTTTCTTTTTTTTTAAAGACTAACTAGCAACCCTTCCTCGCTTCGCTCCAGGTCATTTAAGGCTTCTCGTCGCGAGGGGGGGGGGCTTGGCCCCCCAAAAGGCGCTTCGCGCCTAGTAGCAGCTGTATGTGTCCAAGGCTGTATAATAGTTTTTGATTTAAAGATATTTATTAGATACCAATGGAAAAAATCACAAAGTGGGTCTGATAAATATTCCACAACAGAAGGGGTGCAGGATGATAAATTTTCTTTTCGGTGATTTAGTTATAACTTCTGGTATAATTTTAATATAATAGAAGATAGATTACAAAAAATACTTACTCAACGAAAGCTTATATTTGCATGGGTCTAAATAGTTTTTGATCGTAGACGAAGCTAAAGCGGATCAATTTCATAAACACCAACATTTTGAACAAATTGGATAGTTTCGGTTTCCAAGAATTGCCAAATACTTGGAACTGATTAACAAGGGAAAAAAAATTTGGGCTATTATAACAAATAAATGAGGAAAATTGAGTGAGAGGAATATATGATGAAGAACAAAAATAAGATGTTTACCATAAGTCAGTGGATGTTTACTTCTTTTAATAGCCTTAACAATGGGTTCTTTTCATGATAATGTAAAAAAAACGTATTAATTCAATTTAGCAGTAAGAATTCACAATATCAATTGGATGGAGTATAGAAAAAGAAGAAGCAAAAAAATAGTTTTTAATTCGAACAAAAGAGTGATCCCGAAAGAAATTGTAAGAAAAAGAAATCTTTTGAGTTGGGTTATAAGTAGAAATTTGGGGTTGTTTCAATGAGCCTGTTAAAACAAAAACAAAAGTAATAATTACCTTTCCAGCAGCAACCAATTTTCTAAACACTTCCTTGTATTCTTGAAGAATGGAGATTTTTGGTTCTGTCAAACCCAAACTCTCATACATGCTTTTGGGCACTTCTCGTTTGGCTTTGACATCATGAATATCCACATTGAAGAACATGACATCCATCAATGCTGTGTAATTATTGTATAATTGTTAGTGTACATCATTGTGTGTTACGTATTTGAAAAAAAAAAATAAGACACCCAAACCATACTTATTAAAATTCTTATATTGCCCCTATTTTAACTTGACCACTCTACGACCTGCTCCGAACTTAAGGTCAGTGGTAAAGAGAGTTGAGTATATAAACGAAAGGTCTTGTAAATAGAATGCATTTTTTTCCATGAATTTATATTTAATTAACACAAAGAAGAGTAGAATATGAGTGGGGAAGAAAAAAAAAATGGAAAATGATGAACAATAGAAATGCATATCATCCACCACTGACTTTAAAAATAGGGGGCAATACCAGAACTCTGCTTATTTAAAATTGCAGTACTGGAAATAAAGTACTTTTTTTGGGGTAGTAGTCAACACAGGATAACACCTATCCCACAACTGGCCAAATTCTATTAAGCACTACTTACAGTAAAAGGTTCTTTGCGGTATTCTTTGGTGTACGTAGTTTGCAATAACAGTAATATTTATATACTATCGCCCTTGTTTTTGTTTAGTAGTATAAGAGTGTGTTTTTTTGTAGGTAACGCCAAAAATTTATGAATAATATAATTTTAATAAATCAAGAGCTCTGTATTTAATGTTCAATATTAAAACTTTTGGTCTTTATCAGTTGAGCAGATTTATTATGTTAAATGAGCATTTTATTCTTCAATATCATGCTATTGTAAATCGGAGCGAAAAGACCAAAATACATTTTAAAAAATATTCTAAAAAAAAAGCCTCGGCTGCGTGCTATTATGTACCACTTTTTCGTATAGTTTGTGTCGCCACACGTATAACATGCGTTTACTATAAGCTATAAGCTGTTAATAAAAAAAAAGAAAACCGACACGTATTTGGGCTTTTCTTTTTCTCAGTGACTGTGTGTACCTGTTTTCCTAAGAAGTTCCAGAGAACAAAACGCTGACTCATTCGTTATTGTTCTTCTTCTCCCAATAGAATAATATATAACAATTAAAACACGGCTCTATTTCACATTTACTTTTAGGATATAGAATATGGCATCATTACCCGGAGCTGATTCTGGTCATTATCCAGAAGATTTAGAACTAACGTAAGATTACTTTTTCTTTTTCATTCCTTTTTGATGACAACAAAAATCTATATACTCATATACCCACATACTTTGGCTCACTTGTAAATGTATATGTATGCATGTAAACGAACAAATATATACAATTATATATATACTTACTAGTCTCTTGCAAGTAGCTCATCGTCATGGTAAGAAGAAAGTTATTTGTTTGATACTATAAAAAGTAAATAAATAAATACTAATAAATACCGTTTTCTTTTGTATATAGGCGAACGTACACCTGTTAGAAAGCGTTTGACACAACTTTTCCCAGCTGTATGGAACATGTGTGTTACTAATGCTCACATGTCTGCAACCATTTTATCATTGGATCCTAAATCAGCCAAACAATTTGTTCCTTTACAAGTAGATGAACAAAGATTAGGCCAAAAACCACATTTGCATGAACCAGGTGCTTGGTGAGCTTTTTTTTATGCGGGGAAATAAATGAAGATAGAAAAAAAAAATTGGGAAGCACACTAATCATCTGACATATTGTCATTATTTTAGTTACTATGGCCAATTAACCAATGTTGGTCGTCAGAGCATGGCTTCTTTGGGTTCAAGGTTGAGAGAGATTTATATCAACAGGTACCTTTTATCATTTTTCAAATACTATATATTATTTATAATAATTAATCGTTCTATATGGATCTAGACTCAAGTTTTTACCAGATGTTTTTGATGAAAATACTGTGACCATTCGTAGTACTAACTATCAACGTACTCAAGAATCTGTTCAACAACTGGTTGCAAGTGGTTTATATCCGATTGAAAAACGTCACGACGATTTTGCTCTTAAAATTAGCACAAGGTAAAGTTGGGTCATGGGGTTTAGTGGGGGATTGTTGCTATTGTCCTGGTAATTAGTAATTTGTAACCATGACAACAATAACAATAATGATAAAAAAGAAACAAATAAGTACAAGTGGTTTTTTGATTTTTGATTTTTGATTTATATTATTATTATTATTATTACTATAGTGATCGAGTAACGGATAACCTGTTTCCAAATCGAAACTGCTATAGGCTACGTCAATTAGATAAAGAATCAAAGAAAGAAGTAAATGAAATATACAAGGATAAATTTAAGTCACTATCCGAAAGATTGAAAAAATATGTGAATTCTGTATCACTTGATAGTCACCCTTCTGCAAATGGCATTATGGGTAAATTTATTACTGTTATGCTGCACAACAACGTATTAATCGAAACATTGGTAACATTTGTTACATATATGTATATATATATATATATATATATATATATATATACATGTAGTGAATGTGATAAATAACATTTTTATACATGTGTTGTGACCGTACCCTTATGTTAATTTTAATAACACCGGTTTTTTGTTTTGTTTTTATATAGATACCTTGGTTGCTGCAAAAGCACATGGATACGATCTTCCACCTGATATTGATGAAGGAGTGATGCGAGATCTTGAAGACATAGTTATTTTGGATTTTTTTTATGCAGCAATGAAATCGCATGAATGTCGACGACTTGGCATAGGAAGATTAGTTGGGGATATCCGAGATCGTATGGTCGAAAAAGCCGCCGGTGTTAATGACCGAAAACTTCATATCTATTCTGGTCATGATACGTAAGTATTTTGTTGATATTGTTTCGATCTTCAACATTACTTGAGGTATATGAAATTATATTAGTATTATATTTATTTTTTACTTAGTCTTTTTTCTTGGTGTAAAAAAATCCCACAAAAGTAGATTATGATATTTTCCAAAAAAGAGAATAACTTTTCGGGGATAATTATCTTTTTTGAAAGGAGAAAGGGGGACGGATATTAACTTTTTTGTTATTATTATTTTTAGTACTGTTGGAACGTTGTTAATTTCGTTGGGCGTGTTTGACAAGCGGTAAGAGAAACAAAAAGATTCCTTATTATTAGCACGTAAAAATCAGGACAATTATGATAATTAAAGTTTACTGACCCTTTTCTCTTTTTTTTGTCTTAAATAACCCATTTATTATTATTAGATGGCCACCTTTTAGTAGTTCAATTATTTTTGAACTATTCAAAGAAAAAGGAACCAACTCGAGTTGGACATCTCGGATTTTTGGACAAAAAGAACAGCCGCATTATGTACGTGTGCGTTATAATGACAAAATTCTTGAATTGCCTGGTTGCCAAGCAACAGGAGACCATCATTCAAATGGTGATAAATCTTTATGTACTCTTGACGCATTCAAAAAGATTGTGAAAGATCAAGTACCTGAAAATTGGAATGAAGAATGCCAATATAAAACATAAAAAAACAATGTAATTATAGCTTTTTATATAACTGTTGAGTGGTAATATATAATGTTAATAATAAATAATACGTAATAAGAAATGTAACTTACCATTATTCCATACGTATTCATGTTAGATTTACTTAATAACTTGAGTTCCTGTTTTCTGTTAATAGAAAATTAAAGAACAACAAAAAGGAAAAACTTGGGAAAGAGAAACAAAAGAAAAAGAAGTTTCTAATTATTTGAAGTATGAGCCATGAGTATAAATTATTTTTCTTCTATCCTTATATACTATTCATAATTATCCTTGTTATAATTATTGTCATTATCTTCTCACGGAATAAATAGAAAATCAATGTTGATCCGGGGAACTTTATTTTGTGGAGTGATTGTGTAACTAAAGGAAATAAAAAAAGCTCTTGAAAATTCAAAAGATTAGAACAAACACACAATAAGAGACACTCACACAGTTTTAACATTAGGCTTTTTTGTTTCGCTCTCTCTTGGTGTGCTGTTATTGAGCATATGTGTGGTCACTCTCATTCATTCTCTTTCTCTCTCCCTCTCTTTCTTTTTTTTCCCTTTCTTTCCACCCCTGCTTAAATACCTTCCTCTCTCTACGCACATTTTTTTTATAATTATTAAACTATATACGTACGCCCAACTAAAAAAAAAACTCGGAGCAAAATAATGGATGGAAAACTTCTAATCCCGAAGTGAGCCAAAAAGGAAAAAAAAGGTTATAAGCGATCTGGATAAATTGTTTTTCTTTCAATACTGTACTTATAGATATCTATTGAAGGATAGACAACATACAAGTATCTGTTATAACAAAAATAATGTTTTTTTTTATTATCACTACCTGAAAAAAGGATGGTCAATCAGAATGATTGATAATAATAACGAACAATAGTTCTCTGTATTACAAATCAAATTGCATATGTAAACCACCGCAAGAATACATACGTAATCCTTCAAAATAGACAGAACTGTAAACTACAGCTGTATTTTATAGTAAGTAATCTACGATATAATTCGGGTATTGTGCGGATATTATCCGGTATTGACTACTACCGCAAAAAAAGTACTCCATTTGCAGTATCCCAAAACCAACGGCACGCGTTCATTTGATTAATATTACTCCTAAACGATTCCCAGAGATGGACTCAACATGCACAAAGTTCTTTTTTTTTCCAATGATTGTATCATGGAAGAACATATGTTTCAATACTTACTATTTATTTTATATATTTTTGTGATGATTTTATGCTATTAAAAATTATATACAGAAACCGAATGCCGAGTAATAAGTGCTGTATCCAACGTACAATGGCTTAATAGTTATATATTTAAATACACTATAAATCAAATGAGTTTCACTGACATTTTAGTATTTCACGGTGCGTTTCAATGATTAATACTATTTAACAGCTGAGTTGATATATCATTTCATCAACGGCAAACCGCATAGGATATAATGTTACACATCTTATTGCCATTATTCATCGTCATTAACAAACAGGAAGACTATTATGTACTGTTTCATACACACATATTGATATACCCGACCATCGATTAGGATTTAATATAAATAATGATAATAATTTATTTTAATGGACTGAAGTTTTTTTGGGTCTTGTTGACTTATCACTGTTTTCTTCTACTTATTAATTTTTGTTTCATATAACAGTGAGCATGTCGCTGTGATGGTTTTCTCCAAATGCTTTATTTGACAGCTTAGCATTGTATTCCTTCAGGATTTAGTATTTCTTGAAAGATCTTTATCCACACCTGTCCATTTGAAATACTCTTCTTTTCCAGGATCCACAATACATTACACTTAAAAAGTAAGTTAAATAAAAATTAAAAGTCATTATGTGTTCTACATATTAGCTAAAGAATTTTTGAAAAATTGACTAGACCATTGAATGAAGGACCAACACTATAGTGTGATATTTGGTTATTTTAACAAGAGTGGGAAATAAAGACAGACAAGGTATAAAATCCTTTGAGACTTTGTTATATATCTTCAACAATAATTTGAAAACTAGAATAACGTTATTTCTTTAAAATAATATTTACAACCCGTATTTATATGTTTTCTATTATATGAGTTATGGGGCTTTGTTAATTGAATAATGTGGGGGATTGATATTAAAGTCGGGTACTTGAGACTAGTCATTAATGTTGAGAAGGTTACTATAGATACTGTTCTGAAGTATATTGGGCTTAGCCTGATACTCTCTTTTATTCTTTAATTTAAGTTGACGAGGCGTAGGGCATCGTTATGCGATTTTACTCAGTTTTCTTTTTAGAATTGAGATCGTCTGTATTTTAAATATGATTTCTTATTTCATCTGGGATAAAGATATAGCGTTAAATGGCAATCCCTCTGGTACATGACTACGTCTGTGTAATGCACACCAGTGTTTCTGTTCGACTTGCTTCCTTAACTCATAATATAGAACAACAAGCACACCGTCCGTCGCAGTTTCTCAATAGTCTCCTTTCTGGTCGTGTCCCATTTTCATTACAAGTCGATCCATGAAACATCCAAAACAGGCATCAACCATTCACATCATCTATTTCATTACGTGTTACTATGGTGCATTTCATCTTAAATAGCCAAAAAATTTTGATGTTTCAATTTTTTTGGAGTTTAAACCCCGCTTTATTATCTGATATATAGAAAAAAACATCTAATCATATATGCTAATTCTTCTATGTGATATATGCTTTTTTAATAAAAACACATATACCGTCTTATCAGGTTTGTGCCAATACATAGTCTAGCTATAACTTCTGATACCTATAACAATCCGCATATTTATGCGGAAAAAAATGAATCTCTGTTAGAGTACCCTTGTGAGGGGATACTCTATTTTTAAGATTCATGTTTAAATTCTACTTTAAAGATTTGTATACCCATATAGTCATAATTCACTCTAGTATATCCCTAGTATCATTTAATCCAATTGCATTCACAGTAGAGTTTATAATATATTATACTTAAATAACCAGTATCTTCGATTGCTTCTTATAATATATTTTGTTCTCTGAAATCATGCTAAGAACCTAGTACATGTTTCAATATAATGAACATAATCATTAGTTGGATCTATTTTACAATCTGCTATGCATTTTTCTTTATCGTATAATGCATTTTCAAAGTATATGTTATGTTCTTTTAGAATATGCTTTATACTCTTAACATATTGCATCTTTGACTTTTTTCAAAGTAACATACATCTTCTGCACCTATTCTTCATTATTAAGATTCTCATAAACTCATCTGTATAATACACTTTTCAATAACTCTGTTCGACTCCTGCTATAGTTTAATGTTTCAAAATCTTTTCTTCTCTGCTTAATTGTACTAAAAGCTACAAACTTTGAAAGCCTAAGGATTTTTTTTTCTCTATCAAAATTGAAAAAGTAAACCACGATATATGTTCTTTCGATGTCAAAAAGTACTATTCTTGGATTACATTGTTCAAATACAAGTGTATAAAAAATCCTTACGTAGGCATTTAAAAAATCAAAACTTTTTGGCTATTTAAGATGAAATGCACCATACGGCCACCACAGATATTAACACTACATCCAACGTTGAAGCTTCTCCCCAATATACTAACAACACCGTCACCACATCCAATACTGCAAATGAACTTCCTTATTACCGGATGAACTGTGATACCTACTACAAATATTGAGTTGTGGTGTACATGGCATACTAATTTACCTGGTTCACCCCCATCTACACTAAGTTTAAATCAATGTTAGTAGCTCTCAAATATCCATGCCAATCTTTGAGTTGAATAAAGCGTAAGAAATTATACGTAGAGGATAACAATACATAACATATACAAAAAACATTCATAAGACGCGAGCGAAAATACTGTATGTACATGTTATTATATCCCAAACCAATGTGTCCAACATGATGCTGTGTTATAAGAGACGCTGAATAAAAAGTACAGTACATAATCATTTCATTGTAATGAATAGAATAATGTAAAAGATAAGAAATCACAGTATGTTGTTTTAGAATTTTTTTCAACAAGCCATCACGAAAATAAAAGTAAGTTAATTTGAGAAAAAAAGTTTCAAAATTCTTATGCGAAAAAAAATACGTAGAGATAAGTTAAAGAATATAGCAAATGTCATAAGAGACGAGAATGTAGAAGGAGAGCAAGAGTGAGGATATGAAAAGTAAAAAAAAAAACCTGCCAGCTTTCAATCTAAGGAAATGTCGAAAGTTATCTGCGAGAGTGTTTCTGGCAACAATCTGTTGAAATGCCTTCCTCGTAACGGTTTCGTAATTTTTTCGCAAACTATCTCCCGCAAATCACTTCTCTCCTTTCTTGGTTCGATTGCATCCATTGACATGTCTTGGCAATAGTCATTGTGAGAGTTCTTTATATTTTCTATCGTCTCATGCGTTTTCTTCAAACCGCACTATCAAAATCAAGTTTCAGAAAGGCATTTTACATACAGTGAGTTTCATGTTATAATTGTACAGATAATGGTCATAGTTACCTTAACGACCCAAAGCATTTTTGTAATGTTACATATATAACAGCATTCTTTTATATCAGTCGGGATTTTTATTTTTGTCATTCTTTCTAGTACGAAAACATTGGGTTTTGGCATTGATAAAGTCCAAATATGGACAGTATCACCTGGATTATATATATAAATTATAGAATGCTTAATTTAATTATCTTCTTTCACCAAACTAAGGCTTAACTTACAGAACTTTAAATTCATTTCCTGACGCAGCCCTCAATTTTTTTAACTATATTTAACAGCAGTTATTTTCGCTTTTAAACCATAATAAAATTCATTTATGAAGATTAAAGATTTATACAAATGACGGGTGAAGTTTTTCGCGACTGAAGTCAAATTTTGCTACATGTGCTTTTATGCGATTGACAAAGTTCTCAAAAGCAAAAAAAAAAAATTACACTCATAGACGAACAAAACTGTTTATCATAAGTGAAAAAAATGACATCATAAGCAAAAAAAGTTCCCATTAAAAGCAAAAAAAGTTGTCACCATAAGCCATCATAAACAAAAATTGTTGCCATCATAAACGAAATTTGTTGCTCTTATAAGCAAAAAAAATTGGGGGCTGCGTCCGAAAATGAATGTAAAATGGTGAACCTTACTACTTACCTCTTGCATGTGCAAACCAGAGTTTTAATTCAGCAAACTCGCGTGGGAGTGCATAATAATATTTCTGGATAAAAGATCGAAACATGGCTAATAATGCAAACGTTCCTTTGATATGATCGTACCCCCATCTTGGGGTGTCATAATTGTTGTATTACCCCGAGGTTTCCAACACAAGAACTTCCATATCACCAATGTAACACAAGCCATCTGCATTGTATTGGGCACCTAATCTTTTAAATGACTCAAGCTTTATCTCCCCAGGAATAAATTTCCCATCCGCAGCATCATATAAAGAATCCATAATTGTTACAAAGAGTGGCCAAATCAAACGGAAATTGTACGTCGTTTCATAACGATCAATTTCATGTTTCTTCCGCTTAAAGATTTCGTTGAGGCTAATAGCACATACCATAACAATAAACAGTTAATATTTTATTTGTGTCATACTACATCATGAAATACTTAAAAATAACAACAAAACAAGACTTACCATTGAGTATATATATATATATAATATTATTATTATTATTATTACAAAAGAACCAAGTTCCGGAGGAATTGAGATTCTTGATATTTCATATTCTAATTCATTAATCGACTTTCAATACGTTATTAATAAATGACTGCAAGTAAATATACGTACGTACATGGAAAAAATATCGTAAAATATTCAAATAAAAAGAAGGACTAACTAACTTTTTAAACACTTCTTGTATTATTAAAGAGTGGAGTTTTTGGTTCTGTCAAACCCAAACTCTCATACATACTTTTAGGTACGTACTTCTGGTTTACGTAGCTTTAACATCATATCCATATTGGAGAGCATGATATTTATCAAGGTTGCCATTATTATATAATTGTTAAGATGTTATTTGAAAAAAAAAGAAGACACCAAGCTATACTTATTAAAATTCTTATATTGCACTCTATTTTTAACTTGACCACTCTACCCTGCTCCGAGCTTAAGGTCAGTGGTAAAGAGAGTTGAGTATATAAACGAAAAAGGTCTTGTAAATAGAATAGATTTTTTTCCATGAATTTATATTTAATTAACACAAAGAAGAAAGAGTAGAATATGAGTGGGGAAGAAAAAAAAAGAATGGAAATGATGAACAATAGAAATGTATATTGTCCACCACTGACTTTAAAAATATGGAGGTTCTGCTAAAATCGCAGGATGGATGAATGGATCTTGGGATTTGCTATGCATGAATGAACTTGGGTAATTTTGCAGCACTGAAAATGGAGTACTTTTTGAGGTAGCAGTCAACACCGGATAATATCCCCACAACGGATCACATTTCACTGAACACTACTTAAATCTTCTTTGTGGTATTCTTTGCTGTAGTTTGCTGTAACAGAAATATTTATAAATCGCACTTGTTTTTGTTTAGTAGTATAAGAGAGTGTTTTTTTTAAATAACGCCAATAATTTATGAATAATATACGTTTAATAAATCAAAAGCTCTGTATTTAATGTTCAATATTAAAGCTTTTGGACTTTATCAGTTAAGCAAATTTATTTGCTAAATGAGTATTTTATTCTTCAATATCATGCTATTATAAATCGGAGCAAAATAATAGATGGAAAAGGTTATAAGCGATCTGGATAAATTGTTTTCCTTTCAATACTCTACTTATAGTTATTTATTGAAGGATAGACAAATTACAAGTATCTGTTTTAACAAAAATAATGTTTCTTTTTATTATCACTACCTGAAAAAAGAATGGTCAATCAGAATGGTTGATAATAACGAACAATAGTTCTCTTTATTACAAATCAAACTGCATATGTAAACCACCGCAAGAATACAACATAATCCTTCAAAATAGACAGAACTGTAAACTACAGCTGTATTTTATAGTAAGTAATCTACGATATAATTCGGGTATTGTGCGGATATTATCCGGTATTGACTACTACCGCAAAAAAAGTACTCCATTTGCAGTATCCCAAAACCAACGGCACGCGTTCATTTGATTAATATTACTCTTACCTACGTAAACGATTCCCAGAGATGGACTCAACACGCACAAAGTTCTTTTTTTTTCAATGATTGTATCATGGAAGAACATATGTTCCAATACTTACTGTTTATTCTATATATTTTTGTGATGGTACGTTTATATGATAATAAAAATTGTATAAAGAAATAAATACACGACATCAAGCATCTAATTTTCCTTCATCAGCTAAATGGAAATTCGTGTCACGTTAAGTTGAAAAGCAAGGCATACCATAATCATTGGTGGGAATCCCGTACTTATGTATACGTAACTAGATAAGGAAAAATCAGTACTATGACTTAATGGTTTGCTTAGTGATTTATAAAATTGATGGGCTAGACACGGTCTTTTGAACGTAAAAGAAAAGAGACTACACGTGTTTTGATAATAATAAGTTACCGTCAACAAGAATCAAATTAGTGTTGCTTTAATTTTTTTAAGCGCGTTCTAGTTTCTATGGTTAGACAAAAAGGAGTGCTCTATATGTCATTTGTGTCTGTGTGTGAAACAACTCAGCCCTTAATGCATGCTCATTTTTTTTTAGAAATAGGGGGTGGAGTTTACAAGCATCTTATTACTGCTTTTTTTTTTATTTTATTGATGGGCTCGGCCAATCGTCCGTGGTGTTAATTATGTGGGCTTGGCATATAAGATTGTTTTACCCATTAATACGTCTTTTAGTTTTCCCGAGCACAATATTCCCGATTTGGATAATTTATAAAAGGTACGGACATCATTTTGGTTTTTTTTTTTTCTTTTCTTCCACAGACTTTCCTGTACTCTTTCCTTTTTTTTTTTTTTTTTTTTGCTTGAGCAAAGTATACACAAAAACAACAACAACATGGCTCAACAACCAAAGCTTCACTTTTATGATATTGCCCAAAAAGTGGTGCAAAAGATCCGCAGGTAAAAGAACATAAACAATAATGAAAATATGATAGTGTAACATTAGCATTACTATCTTTTTTCTTTTCTTTTTCGCTACCATTTAAACATTATATATTGAATAAATGTGTTGTTTATAGTGAAGCAGAATCAAATGCCCATCAAATGTTGCGTAGTTATCCTGGAAACACTAGTAAGCTCGAACAAACCAAGACCTATGGTATTGATCATCCTGGCTCGACCGGTGTCATTTACGTGATGGATCGTGCCATGCAAAATGGTTTCACTTATGGCGATCCTGATTGGGGTAAACTAAATTAACCTGTTTTATTTATATAATTTACAAACTTTACATTACATTTTATCGTTTTTTCTTTATTAACATGCATCACCGTCAATAATATACTCTTAATAGCTAACTTTGGTCAAGGTGCACCTGAAGGTAATGATGATAGATGCATCAGATGATGACCTTTTATTATTAATTTTTTTAAGAGTTATGATTTAAAAAATAGAACATTCTTTATCCATATTTTGATACTCACATTATACAAAAAAAAATACTTTTGTTATTAGTTGGCCACATTGATGGTTGTGCTGATAAGCCAACATCAATCGAGCTTACCGAAGCTTCGTATGAATATGCTCCTACAGCAGGTATCAAGGAACTTCGTACTGCAGTAGCCGATCTTTACAATGAAATTTACCGTTCAGATAAGGATTCAAAGTATACATTTGAAAACGTAAGTTGTTAACGACAAATTTAACAATAAACTGGAGTAAAACATATTTCACTCTCAACATATGCATAAAAAGCACCAAAAAAAAAGAAAGAAAAGAAAGAAGATTAAAAATTATTATTAGGTGTGTATCGTGCCAGGTGGTCGTGCTGGTTTGACGCGTGTTGCTGCTGCTATTGATGATATCAATGTTGGTTATTTCCTTCCCGAGGTTTGTGATTTTTCTTTTTTAAGTGAAATAAATTAGAATTTTTGTTTGTTAAAAAAGGAAAATAGTCGGAAATTAAGATCTTTTTTTTTTTTTTTGGCATTTTATTTAGTATACTGCATATGAACAAATGTTGTCCGTTTTTAAACGTTTTGTACCTATTCCAACAACTTTGGATGCTGAAACACGTTATCATATTGACCCCGCAACTATTCGTAAAGAAATTACGAACCGTGGTTTGGGTCTTATTGTAGCTTCTAATCCTAGAAACCCCACCGGTCAGCTTATTGAAGGAGAAGAGCTTAAAGAATTGGTCAGCATTTCTCGCGAACGTCACTCGACTCTTGTTATGGATGGTTTGTATATACACTTCTCTCTATATACAATATACAATTTGTAGTAGCATGACCCTTTTACTTCTCAACTGACAATATAACGTGCTATGTAGAATTCTATTCCTCATATATTTATTCTCATGATGAGTCGGAGAATGGTCGAACTGTTAGTATTGCTGAATATGTCGATGGTAAGCAAGAAAAAAAAATTAAAACTTTTCCTTAACTCAACAATTGATATTTACAATGTTGCTATTGGTTTATATAACTGGTACTAATGTTTTATACCCATGATCCCCATGAATTTATCTTATACGTAATACTAAAAATGATAATAATAGATGTCAACAAGGATCCCATTATCATTATTGATGGTTTAACAAAGAATTTCCGAGTATGTAATATTGTTCATCGCGTGTAAAACGCAGTGTACGACATGCAATTTATTTATATACTTACCATTTTTTTTATAACTGTAAATAGCTTCCTGGTTGGCGTATCTGCTGGATTGTGGGTCCCAAGGATGTTGTTTCTTCAATGCAAAGTTGTGGTTCGTTCCTTGAAGGTGGTGCCAATCATCCACTTCAACTTGCTGCTATTCCGATGCTTAATCCCGATATTTATCGCAATGAAGCAAAGTATCTTCAAGAACACTTTAGAGCTAAACGTGACTTTGTACTTCAACGGTTAGAAGAAATTGGTCTCAAGGTCAAGGTTCCTCCAGTTGCTACATTCTACATTTGGTTGGATCTCAGAGCCAACCCAGAACCCATTGATATTGGTCTTACCTTCTTTGAAGAATGCTTAAAAGAAAAAGTGTAAGTTGAATACATCTTTCAAAAATGGTTGCTATATAAGATGTATACTCATTTTTCTTTTTTACAAATTTATATAAATTATAGTATTGTTGTTCCCGGTATCTTCTTTGATGTCAACGTATGTTATTATTCCACAAGAGTCGAAACCAATTGACAGGCTTAACATTTTTTAAAACTAATAATCCATTTCCATTTAATATATATAGCCTGCTCAACGTCGTGAACTTTTTGAGTCACCATGTCATCATTTTGTCAGACTTAGCTTTGGTCCTCCTATGGAAGAATTAGCTAAGGGTCTCGATGCCATTGAACGGGGTATGTATTATTATTAGTGCTTATATATATATATATATTTACAAAAGAAGGCGGTGGGAGAGTACAAGGGAAACAAGTAGTGATAGCAACAAAATGGGAAAGAAAAGATTAATACTAATATTATCTTTTGTTGTTATTATTGTTGTATTATACAAATAATATAGTGATTCGTAAATTCAAGACCGAGTAAAGATAAAGTATATATGTATATATAGTACGATAAATTCCCCCCATCTCTTTACCTTTTCGTTTCTTTTTTAAAATAGTAAATCATCTTTTCCATTACCCTGACTATCTTTTAAAGATTCTACATCGACTCCATGTACAATTACATTTCGTAATCTTTCTAATCTTTCTCTTTGAATTTGTAATAATTCATCCATATCATCTTCGTCCATGGGTTCTATTGTGGATGAGGGTTGTTGACCACCATTATCCATATCATCCATATCATCCAAAGTTAGATCAACATTTTGTGTTACAGAAAGATCAGTTCCCATATCTTCAGTATCCATATGTTGTTGTTCTTGTTGATTTTGCTGTTGTTCTTGTTGCTGTTGTTGTTGAGCTTGGTCTTGAGTTGCATTTCTTTGTTGCCAATCCAATTGCAGAACGCGCTTTGATTGTTCCTGAAAAGAAGTTTTGAGATATTAGTATAACATTCCCCTTTCTCTCTCTCTCTCTGTTATATATAATAATACTTTTGATGGTTATTCCCATATGTAAATAGAAAATAGTGCGCCCACTAAGGACATATTTATACTTACTAGTATATAATAAATCTGATCGCATACTGTTTCGAACTCATTACATTTGTCCAGTAATTTTTCGGTTAAAAACGAAGGTGTAGTATATGATTCCGATTCTAATTTACTATTTTGAAAGAAAAACGTCAAACATGAGTCCCCGTCATGGTGCTAGATTTCTTTTCATTTTCCCCATAAGTTTTCATTTTTACCTGTTTTGTGTTGATGCAAAATGATCTAGAATTCTTGCAGAGTGTTCTAAAATTCCCTGTTGAAAAAAATAAAAAAGATTCAACAGAATTGTTAAGTTAATAGGATGTCTGGTTACAAGAATAAATTGAAGGCACTATGTCGTACTCCTGTAAGTAAACTATTTAATGTTGCAAGTTCAGCTTGAAGAGGTCGTTGAATTTGTTTTTGACCTTGATGACGTATAGGTGGTGGCATTATTAGTGTTATAAAAGTGTATTGGTTTTTGGGAGAAGTTGCGACATATTTTCATGTTTTGCATTCGCGTTGCACACACTAGCAAGTTCCAAACTCAGAAGTTCACGCAACTTTTTTCTTTTTTATCTTTGTTACCTGTAAGTTCTGTGATATGCCACTTAATGTTGAGTGGAATATATTTATACTTGATAACAATAAAAATCATATATTCTCTTATGTTTAAAGAATGTGTTTATAAAAGAGCAAGAAACAATGATTGACAAAGTGTTTTGGCAATAGCGTCACAATTTCACAATTGTAACTATCGTTTATTATTTGATGAAGTTCTCTTTTATTTTATGATAGTCAGTTTTTACTCTTTTTGATATATAATAGTGCTATAAAGTATACGTATTATATCAAATAGAGTATTGATATTATATTATGGTACAATATATGCACTTATTGTGTGCTAGATTAAGCATGTCTGACTTCTTTAATAAGTAGGTACAACTAGTATAAAAATATATCATATAATTTACAAACTTAAACATCGTAATAATAATATATGACTAAAATTGTACTATAAGACTTATTGTCAAATATTAAACCTTGAAATCGAAAAGGAAAGGAAAGAGTAAATAAAAAAGGCGTTGTTACATCTTCTTGGAATAAATTAATGCTGAATACATTTTTAAAATGGAGTGAATGAGCTCGGTAAAATGAAACGCCGCTTTGCTGCCATTCAAATTATCTCTTCGACCAGTGAAGCCTTAGTTCTTTCTCTCATTTGCGATATCAAAATGGTAAGGGCATAGATGCAACACGATGGATTAGACAAATAACGATAAAATAATGATGAAAGAAAGAGGGGAACGAGTGAACGAAGGATGAATGAATAGATGAAGGATTAAATTGGATGGATGGATTTATTTTGTGGATGGATTTATTTATTTTTCTTAAATATATTAATATGTATACTAAATATTACATTTCACAAATGATTTAAATTCGACATTTTTGTTTTATCCAGGACGCTCAAAAGCAGCCCGTTAAGCTCGCCCGTGTCATTAAAGTTCTTGGCCGTACTGGTTCGCGTGGTGGTGTGACTCAAGTCCGCGTCGAATTCATGGACGATACCGCTCGTAGCATCATCCGTAACGTCAAGGGTCCCGTCCGCGAGAACGACATTCTCTGCCTCTTGGAATCCGAACGTGAAGCCCGCCGTCTTCGTTAAACAAATGCTCACACCTCCAAAATGGCAACAGCAACAACAAACAACAGCAAATTTCAAGATTGTTCTTTCTTTTGTTTGTTCAGCATTAACACAAAAAAATAATAAAAAGACGTTCAATTATGCTTTTTATTTGATTATTTATTATTTGTGGTCTTTTTATTATTATTCTTTTAACTTTTTTTTACATGTTACTATTATTCATGAGGTGCTTGACCTAACCATGACCGTAATCGTTTATTTGAACGTTCTTGAGGTTCTTGATCTTGGTAGTATGAAGTACGTCGACGTGTACCTGTATCTTCTTGGGGTCTACTATAAAATTAATTAATAACGAGGATTAATGGGGGGTAATTACATACATATGAAAAAGGAAAGGTGGTTGGTTGTTAGGAAAAAAAAGAAATGATAAAAATGGAGAGGGTTGAATTAAAAGAAACCTGTAACTTACGGAGGAGATTCATCAGCCATTATTTCTTGTAATTCAAGTTGTCGTTTCATATCTTCAAAAGCCCATCGTTCAGCCTAATAATAATAATAGTGATTTTGGGAGTAAGTTAGTAAAATCAAAAAAGGAAATTTGGATAATTATACTTTACCGATAATTTGACACGTTCATCTGCTAATTTAATAGCAGCTTCTGTTGCTCGTCGTCGTTCTGAAAATGCTTCCTGTTTCAGTTTCTTAAATCGAGATGTTTGTTCAAGTGTGTCTTCCAAGACTGAACTTTCAGAACTATTTAAATATCATGAATATCAATAAACATCAAATCTTTTTTTTTTTCGTTATATAGCACAGAATTCCTTCTGTTTTTTCTTTAACTTACTCAGATAAATCAGCTATCGTTTGTGGATTTATATTATCAAAAAATCCTCCTTGTGCAAATCGCATATAAATGTTCGCTTTTTGCGCATATTCAATTCTACATTGCTCTAATAATATATATAAATATGTTTAGTTGTTCAATAATATAGAAACAGCATTTTTTACCACATTTTTTTTTTTTTTTACCTATTGCATTAATCAGATCATCGTTACTTCGTTCTAAGGTTTCAATCATTTGATCCTTCTTTATAATATCTTCTTCACTAAATGCTTTCCGTTTTGCTATCTGTCGATCCCATTCTTCACGTAATCTGACCAGCAGATCATGAACACGTTTAGTAGCCTCATTTCCTCCAATTTCGAAAGGTAATCTTAATACTGGAAGATCATCTCGAACCATCTATTCAAAGTATGATTGAAAAAAAAAGGTGAGCCAGGAACTAAAAAAAAAAAAAAGATCGAGCTTCTCTTTCTCTTCCTTCTTCCTACACTTTACCTCAGCTGGGAATGTTTCTTTATAATTATCCACCTGCCGCTTGAGTAGTTCAGCTACAGTACTATATGTATCCACCAATATACTCCTTATACCTTCGTTTTCCATCTGTGCCCGTTTCTCTCGATCACTACTTTTCTTCAAAAGATCGGTGTACATAGCCCGTTCCTGAAATTACAGTTTTTTTTTTAGTTGAAAAGAGTCAGTAACATAGAATCATAAATGACTATCGATAAAAGTAAAATGGACAATTATCAGCATACTCACATCTGAAACAGCTGGTTCTTCATATGCATCAATTCCAGGTAAAGGATCATTAATTGTCATAGAAGCTACATTGGTTTTGTGTCGTTCATCCATCAATTTATATAATCGATCACGCATTTTTGCTTGTTCTTGTTCATGTTTTCGAGTTTCATGCTATACAATTATAATAATAGTATTAATTGATTGTTTCCCTCTAACCAACTCTTAAATAAAAGAAGAGAACTTACTGCATATTGTGTCTTCATATATTGCATATTATGTTTGGCTTTTGATAATTCTTCATTAAGTAATCGATGTTTTCCAGTTTCTTTTTTTAATGCTTTTAAAGATGATCTATTATGAATATAAGCTTGATTATTCATATTTTATAACTTTATTAATCTAGTCTTTGAAAAAAAAAAACTTACTCATTCTTTGCTCGAAGTAAAGAAGTTTCATTCTTTTGATCCTCAAGTTCTCGATTTGTTTTTTCCTGATAGAAAGAGTGGACAAATGTATATATAAGTATATATAAATGATTATAGATTCAAAACAAATGAAATGGATCTACCATATTTTTTAACTTACTAACTGTGTTTGTAATCCATCTCGAGTTCCTTCCAATTTACGTATCCTTTCATTCATTTCTTCAATTGTTTGTGTAAGTCGCTAAATATAATTTCATATTAAAATTTTGTCGTTATTAAAAAAAAAATTGTAAAGATCTCGTTCTTTTTAGATCTAACCTTTTTGTCGCTTAATATGACTTCAAAGCAGCTAACAATTTTACATGCGTCTTGTTCATTATTGTTTTTAAATTGTAGTGGTACAGGGTATCCTTCAGCAGTAAGTAACATGTTGATATAGTTTGCTGCTGAATCGAAATTGGTAGATCGACAGAATCTATACACGTTTTATTCGTCAATAGATGAGCATTCGTTTTCTTTTCAAATTGTCAATTGAATCAATATAAGGACGAAAGTTGTTTATATTCATAATACGTGTTTATTACTCTTTTTCATTATTTTGTTCGTTGGTGTTGATCGTATTATTATTATTATTATTATTATCATTATTTATATCGTTGTAATTGTTGTTGCTAAGATCAAGATCAGCAGATAAAGGTGGTTCTAACCCTCTTTAAGTTTTATTTAGTATATATGAATATTATATTTTTAACCTTTTTTTTTATCTCAAATGAATTTTCTTACCCTAACTCAAAGACAAGCTCATCCATGTATATTATTAAATAAGTAAAGAAACAAGTATTAAATAAATTCGTTAGTAAGAACACAATATCTTAAAATATATCGGAGTCAAAACATTTGCTGGAATCACGCGTCGTGCATTTTGTAGCATCACGCGCATTTGGAAAATGAAAGGGTCGAACAATAGGTTAACAATAAGTAAAATAACTCAAAATGTATTTTATCTTCTACACTATATATATATATATATATTGTATATTAGAGTGAGCTGATTATTAACTATATTATATAGAATAGTTAGATATATAAGAGATATCAGTAAATTTCTTTATGATTTTTATGTGGTTGCATAAAAAGTTAATTTAGGAATAGTGATACGCGACTTCAATGTCCTCTATTTAGTACATAATAGCAATGTTAATATTTAAAATATCCATTAATTATTCTTCTATAAAGCTTTTATTCTTTTAGGCCAACGATTAAACAACTGGTTAAATCTCAATTTCTATCTAGTAAAGTAACTTATATCTTTCTCGTAGCATAAATATCTTTTTTTTAGATATACTTAATCTAATTCAAATACAAACACATAATATATTATTTCGTCTTTAATTTATGTCTTTATTACAAAATATTTTCAAGTATACTTTGCATGTTTCACTATTATATATTAAAATGTACACGGCATTACGTGCGTTTTATTTGTTCAATTTCGATTGATAATATAGTAAATTTCGTCGCATTGTTTACTTACTATAATGATGCTTTATTATTGTTTGTATTTTTGAATAATTTTCTATTATTTCGGTCACCTATTTGAGCTCACAAATGTCTTATCGTAAATCCAGCATCATCTATTCGTTGCTATGAGCACTAATTGAATATAATATGGATAACTATGGAGATTTACAGTTTGTCAAAGAACAGCAATATTCTTAAAACCTAGTATAAAAAGTCGTGAAAAAAATATTGCGAACACCTAATGCTAAATATTTTACTTATCCACTAACAGAGAAGAATGAAATTAACTTTTTTTTTATATATATGCTTCAATATTTTTTATATCAAATTGATTATAAATTGGATTGAATAAAGAGCAGGGTAAAATGATTATGAAAGAAAAAGAGAAAAAAAAAACAAAGGAAGAGGTATAATATAAAGTATATATATGATACGGATTTTTGTTGTTATAGGTGTAAAAAAGAAAAAAAAAAGAAAAAAGAATAAATGCTGTTCATTAAAAAACATGATTGTTTGATGAAAGAAAAAGAAAAGATATATAAAAGTAGTACATGAAAAAAAAAAGAAAACAATGCTTAAAAAAGAGAGAAAAGAAAAAAGGTAGAAAAAAGAAAAGAAATGAAGATGGGGTTTACTTAAAAAAAGAATGAAAGCTAGAAGGGGAAAAAGTGAATAGAATGTTGAAGAATATGAAACGTTACGTAATCAAAGAATGAATAAGAGTGAGAATTAATATTTAAGAAAGAGATGATGTTGTTGAACAAAAGTCAACAAACAAGTTCTTATATGTATCTTCATCATCCGATGGATTTCGATCCGTTGTAATTGTATCAGGGTATTTTTCAAAGTTACCAGTATCACCTGGATGACGATATTTTGGTATAATAGGTGCCTATTATAACAATAAAAATAAACATATAGGTCTCCACATGTTATTATGAATCATAATAACTCTTCATCTCTTGTTTTCATATGAAATTATTCCTTACCCGAACTGTTTTATCTAAAAGGCCAATCCAATCAACGCCTCTAAACCATTTATGCCGTTTGATATCCTCTGGACCACCCTATAATAATGTGAATGTTTTGAGTGGGTATTTAGCATGTGATTCTTTGTAGTTTATTGAATTTTCTGTGTGTATATGAATATATACTTAAAAAAAAAACTCCTGACCTTAAGATTTCCTAGTCGTTTTGTTCGATCTCCTACGAGTAAACGTTTCAAAAGATCTTTGGCTAAGGCGTCGAAATGACTTGGGAATTGTACACGACCAGCCAAGATCTTTTCATAAATGCCAAATGAATTATCATCAAAAAATGGTGGATAACTATTATAGCGATAGTTTAGTAGAAAGGAAAAAAAAAACAAGCAAGCAAACAAACAAAAAGTAAAGAAAGGAGGTAACTCATATACAAATAGTAGCTTACTTACCCAGCCAACATTTCGAATATTAAAATACCCAACGCCCACCAATCAACAGCTTTTCCGTGTCCTTTACTTTGAATAATCTCAGGGGCAAGATATTCTGGAGTGCCACATAAAGTCCATGTTCGATCATCGATTTGCTTTGCAAAGCCGAAATCTGTTAATACGATATGACCATTATGATCCAACAATAAATTCTCTGGTTTCAGATCACGATAAACGATATTTTTGGAATGTAAATATTCAATGGCGAGTACTATTTCTGATGCATAAAATCGTGTCATGTCATTCGTAAATCGTCCTGCTCGTCTCAAATGTGAAAATAATTCACCACCGACAACATATTCTAATAACATGTATAAGTTAGTGTTATCTTGAAATGCACAGAAACTATATAACAGCAATAATATTGGCTGGTTAATAAATAAAAACATTTAATAGCAATAATAATAATAATAATAATAATAATAAATACTTACAGATCGACGACGAATGGGAATCGAACGGATGCCAAGATTTGTTTCTCCCACATTAAATGTTCAACCTGTAAAATATTAATAGTAATTTAGTTGCAAATTCAATATTAACAAAGAGAAATATTTTTTATATATTACCTGTTTAAGTCTCACAACTTCGGATTTTTTTAAAACTTTCATTGCATAGTATTTACTGGTGGTTCGAAACCTTGTTAAGTACACTCGTCCAAAAGTACCTGTACCTATATGTTTATAATATGAGTTGTCAGATGCCTTTTTATTTTCAACCCAACAAAGGTTATTTTCTTTTCCTTTTTATCTAAAAAAATCCCCCCCAACCCTTTCTTTATGCAAAATAAAAATAATGATAATCTATTTTTACCTAAAGTATCTAATAATTCAAAGTCTTTTAATCCAAAAGAAGGATTGACAACATATACTGGTGAACGTGTATGATAATATTGTAATCGTTTAGCTTGTTGTTGTTGATATAATGATGGTTGCGCAGAAACAGCAGAAGGAGGAGGGGTATTTAATGGATGATTGGCTGGCAACGCCCTTTTATTATTAGTACTTGTTCCTGTACCAGTTGTTGCTGGACTATTATTATTTGATGATCGTAATGATTGTTGTTGGTATGTACGTAGATTGGACAAATAAACGGTATGATTGTTTCCAAGTAATAGAGATGCGTTATTTGATTTACCATCAAGCATGGTAGTAGTTAAAGTATTGGCTGTTGTCGTTGTCGTTATATCTTTACTATTATTATTATTATTAAGTTGTTTTTTTCTGGCAAAGGAGGAATCCATCTACCAGATGCTTTTTAAAAAAAATAGGAGAAGGCGAAGATGGCACTCTTGAAAAAAAAAAGTGAGAAAAGAAAAAAAGAAAAGAGTTGGGAGGCGCAACAGGCCACCACAGGTTTTTTTTTTCTTTTTTTTTTTTTTTTTTTTTTTTTTTTTTTTTTTGATATATGGGGGGTGGAAGAGCGGGTGAGTGTGGGTTATGTTTGGAGGTGCTTTACAAATCTGGTAACTCATCATTCATACGCCTATAAAAGTCATATTATAAAAGAAAAATACTCTTCTCCATGTGGTGTTCAAAGTACGATTTATCCCGAAAAAAACTCATAATCAATTCGCAAATGTTGATCTTTTCACTCATCATATTAATAGTGAACCCATAAAATAGTTTATTGTTCTATCTTTTTCTATTTTTTTTTCTTTTTATATACACTTCAACGACGACAATTGCAGGAATAATCTGACTTTAGGTTCTCGTGAAATGCATAATAATTTGTTTAAATCGCATAAACACCGCAACACTACCCGTCAATAACGAAGAAAAGATAGAAAAATAAGACACGTATTCATTTTCGGGGGAGAAAGAATGTACTTGGGAAAGGGGATAAAAAACATACAATAATAAATAAAAAAGGGGGGCATTGACCACCTGCAGCATCATCATAACACTTACACTTTGAAAGAAAAAAACCGGGTCGGCTCTTCTTGTTCCGAACTCATAAAAAATATAATGTCGTACCATGTGCATCATCGTTATTTTTCTCTTTCAGCTCAACTCTGGAATTTATACTTTACGTAGTTATAACCCCATTTGGTATCTTAAAGCGTGTCTTTCATTTTCTTTCCTTGTTTTGGTTTGCTGTCAAATAAAAATCTAATAATATACAAAACACGTATGATGTAATGAACAATATTCATGAAAAGTAGCTATGTATGATGAAATACGTAGTTCATTAAAGAAGCACTTTTCTTTGTGAGATAAAGATTATCTTTTTGTCATCATCACAAATATTAAACTAACTTTCCCACAATGATAAACCATGATATCTGCATAACCCTGTGAATATCTCATCATAAAAATCCTATTATACATATTACGTAATATGTGATTATCCAATACCCATAGCAAATCAAAGTAAAAATAAAATGGCTGTCATAACAACCATCCATGGTAACCAGTATCAAAAAGTCAGTGTTTATACATAAATCCTATGGTTCTATTGAGTCACTATAATACTTTTTGGGCCCGCGTAGCACAAAGTTCTTCGAAGCACCTTTTTCAGTCAACAATACATAAATTGATATCCTCACAATAACTTCTCTGTGTCTTCCACTACTATCATAAAAAAAATTCTTATTCACTTTTTTGCATCCATCATTGATAAACATTTCATTCATAATATGCTTCTTCTTGTGACCATCGTCAAGTGTATTATATGTATGTATAAATTTATACGCAAATAGGGAATGCGGTGATTATAGTAAATAGTGATACAAAATCAATAAAAAAAACAGATGCAAATGTAAAAAGGAAAGGAAAAAAATAAAGAATGATGCTGATGTTGGTAATAAATGAATTTAAACTCTTGCTTTCTTTCGTGCTTCCCGCTTTCGAAGACGTTGTAAACGCTTTGCTGACATCTATTATATATATGATTGTCAGTCAACAAACTAATCCCATTTCCCTCGACTATTTCTAATTTTTTAAAATTGATAGTAGAAAAAAACCAACAAACCTTTGCAGCCAAAGCTTCCATGCGTTCTTTTTCTTCTTGAATCTTTTTTCGTTCCAATGTAATTTCTCGCTTTCTCTGTAATTTTTTTAAATATATAAAATAAAATTAGAACATATATATATCTATAACTATCTCTTTTTCTCCTCTCAAAATTGATAATAACATACATCCTTTGCAGCTTGTTTCTCGTCCTTCAATTGTTTTTCAAGAGCTTTAACTTGGTTGATTTTTGTTCGTTCTTCTGATCGCTTTGCCCATGAATTTCGAAGTGTTTTTGATTTTTGTGTTCGACCTGTTGCTGTCTTTTGAAGTTTCCATGATTTTCCTGTATATATATAAAAAAAAGATTTTTTTTTCAATGATCAACAAAATCTCCCTTAGTGCCTTTTGTTTTCCAACAAATAGAAAAAAAAATATGAACATACCAGATACTCGTCGATTGATTTTTTCAACTTCACCACCAACAGCGATTTTAGGTTCTACTTTAGCAGTACTAGGTAATGAATGTTCCATTTTTTCTTACTGTATTATTAATGTTAATTATGTATAAGAAATAAAGAAGAAAAATTCCCCCCAAAAAACCTTTGTGGCTTCTATAAACCTCGATGCATCATTTTTGTTTCGTATCCCGATATTAGTCTCAATCTCTCTCTGTGTGTGCTTTTCGCTGGTTCCTGAAAGCCTTATTATAATACTTTCTATAGCTTCTTTTTTTTTATACATATATTTTTTTTCTTTCAAATGGCCCAATTATGAGCAGCACAGAACGAAGATATAGACCACCAACTCACGTGTCAATGACATTACCACAATATCAAAAGTTCATTAATCCTCCCAATCTGACTTCTTCACCGTTACGAGATATTCCAGAACCTCATGATCTCTTCAATATTAAAGAAGACTTGGAAAATATGGTAAACGAACCTGAAACCCGTGCTCAACGTCTACAACGAGATCTCGCTCATTTACTAGAAAATGTGAAAGTTCATGAGAAAGGTAAAAATAACATTTTCTTTTTTTAATAGTAGCTTAATACAAATGTATATTATCATGGAAAGAAAAAAAAAACTATATAATAATAAACTTCATTTCAATACCATATAGAACAACCACCAAAACGTGCCATGACAGGAGGTAAAAATATGAATGTTGTCATGGAAAGAATGCGAAAACAAGAACGAGCATTAGCAGGTAAAATATACAATATTTAGCTTGCAAAAAAAAAAAAAAGAGAAAACAATAAATTACTGTTATTAAAGCATGAAAATTCCCTTTCTTTTAGATGAAGCACAAGAAAATGGTTTTAGACAAAATGCATCGAGACTTTCTAAAAGTCAATTAGAACGTCATGCGTAATATATCTTTATTTTATATATATATATATATATATACTACTATGGATTATGCGAATGTTAGATCAATAAATAACTTAAACTAATGATAATATGTATAGTGCATTGGAAGCATTAAGGAAACGACGGAGACGAGATGATACAGACGATGAGCAAGGTAAACATAAAAAAAAAAGAACAAATCATCCTTATTGAGGAAAGACACTATACATACTTATTAAATCAATTGATTATATTTAGCTCCTAGTGATTTTAAGCCTAAAAGCAGTTCTCCATCAATCGATGTAAATGCCAAATTATCTAATTATCAACAGGTAACGCACTTTATATATATATATATATATATATTATCTATACTTCCTGAGTAAAAAGCAAAATCACTTATATTATAATGGAACAAAAGGAAATTCGAAAGAAAAAGAGCTCTGGTGATACTGTACAAAATGGAAAGAGGCGGCAACATTATCATAATAATAATCAACATACCAATGATCATCACCACCATCATACCAAAAAACAAAAGAATGGAACGACAGTAGATGATGATTTGGATCTTGTTCGAGTCAAACCTAATAATCAGGTTCCTATTGCCAATTTTTGGACTGCAATGGAACCGTATTTTCGACCTATAACTGAAGACGATAGAAAATATCTTATGGAAAAAGTATATATTCATAATAGGTTCTTTTGATTTATGTATAAACATTTTACTAAACTTTATATATGTATTTATAGAGCACTCCAATACAAGAAGAAAGTGCTGCACTACTCGAAATACCTCCATTAGGTCAGTTTTATCTTGATAAATGGGAAGAAGAGGAACAGATAATGCTTGTTGAAGATACTTCGTTATCTACATCATCTCCGCCACCACTATCTTCTTCTTCTTCTTCAACTCGCCGATCTCGATACCCAAGTACTTCTTCTTCCAGTGGCACTATTCCAGCAATTGCTACGGCAACAACAATGGAAGAAATCAATGCTAATAACAATACTGTAACAACGTCAAAATCAGCATTACATGATACGGCTGGAAACACGTTGCTAGGACGACTAATGAGCAGTTTGATTTTGGAACCTATGGATATTGATACTTATTCAGAAGATGAAGAAGATGATTATGATTCTCAAACAGATCAATCAAATACAGACGATGACGAAGAAATAGACGACAAAGTTATTACAGAAGTGGAATGTGTGAATACGGATCTACCAATGCATGAAGATGATGATGAAATAGTTGGAATGGAAGAAAGGCTTAAGCGTGAATTACAATATGTGGGATTATTAAGTGAAGGTGGGCTAGGTGACGATGATGAAGAAGAAGAAGTATGTATATATAGATGACTTTGTATTTTTTTTTTTTTTGTGGGTCTGTTCTTTTTTTTTTTGATCCAAAGATCTCATATGTATTTTTATTTATAGACCGATTGGCATGCCCGAGAAGATGATGAGATATCGGCACAATTACGGAGGTTAGGGAAAGAACTTCAAGAGCAAATCAAGGTGAATGAATTTCGAAAAGAACGGCTGTTGCAAGTTGTAGATACCCAATTACAATATGATCAATACCGCCAAGTACTTGATGTATTAGACGTACAAGTTGAACAAAGCTACTTAAAACGTTTTGTAAGTTTTTTTTTTCTATTAAGATGATATGGAAATACAGAAAATAATAAGGAGACTTGGCTCAATAACACTCATATATCTTCATTCCAGCGGGTACAAAAAGCGAAAAAACGCAAATCTGGATCCTCATCTAAAACAGCATTATCTGAACATACATTGGCAGCCATGGAAAAACGGAACATGTGTATTAATGAACTGGGTGCTATTTTTAAAGAAAAAAATTGTGTCTTACCTACAAAGTCCATTTACGATGAAGATGTATTAACTGTGTAAATAGTAGTAACAATAAAATGTATTCTTCCCTTTTCCTTGTTTGTTGTACGTTGAATTCTCATTATTATCGAGAATATATTAACAAATGTTACATTATATTCAATAATTTATGGATAGAATAATAATATTAATTACTTAAATGGAATAAAGCCAAAAGACGCGCTTTTCTCGACATCAATGCACTTTTCAGCTTTTTATCTTGCACACCCCATGGTTCAGTACGGGTAATTTTATTATGTTTTTTTTACAGTAGTGTAAATTGAAACACAAAACTAAACTCGTATGATTTATATATTTATTACACATAAACAGCAATACGTTTATGTTTTTTTTTATTATGTAACCTTTGTGTACGCCTTTGAATATAAGAAAAAAAAATTGAATCCACGATAACGTATACAACAACAACAGAAAATTTAACTATAAAAAGATATTTTTTTCCAAAATGGTGAAATATGTACGGTACAATAATTAGGTCTGATGATCATCCATTATGATTTACTATCATTGGGATTGTTTCACAAAGGTGCCGTACAATATAAAGCACCTTATATCATTTTCAATGCGCCTTATGTTTCTTTCTCTTCTATATTGGTGAATTCTTATAGATGTTTGTATGTCGTTTTGCATAATTTATCGAGTTTAACTCTCTTCAAGTAATAATATTGATTTTTTTTTCACTTTGATTTGTTTAAGTTATATATCAACCCATTGAAAATATGTAGAAGTGTTTTTCTCAGCTGCGGTAATTTACTTGTTTGTTTATTAAAAAATCTGGTGTACTACGTGATGAGGCTAAGCAGCCCCCCTTCTAAATTTAAAGTTCCCATTATCATTATACAGTTATTTATTGCAAGAGCAGTGGCTTTCCCGTATGAGTCAAAATTTTGAAACGGCGGAAATGTAATTAAAAGTTGTATAAATATGCCAATTCATCGTAACTTTTTATACAAAAAAGCTATTTAGGTATACCTTTTTCTTTTCATAACATAAATAATAAAATGCCATCTGACAAAAAAGAGAACGTTATTATTATTGGAGCTGGTTTAGCGGGTCTTGCCCTCGCAAATGTATTAAAGCATCAAGGTGTCTCGTACAAGATATTTGAACGCGATGCCTCACCTGAAGATCGAACTCAAGGATGGTCTCTCAGTATGCATTTCTGTCTTTTAACTTTAAAGACTTTGATGGATCCTGCAAAGTATGCCACGTTGGGTGATAAATCGGCTGTTGATCCAGAAAATCCGCGCAAAGGTGATTTTTGTCTAGCCAATGGTAATACTGGCGAGCCTCTTGTTACAGTCGGCTCTGATACCTATGACAGCAACGTTGATGTATTTCGTGTCAACCGTAAACGATTTCGTTCTTGGCTGATGGAAGGAATTGATGTTACTTGGAATAAACGTATTGACCATTATACTATAAATGATGATGGTAATGGTGTACAAGTGACGTTCACAGATGGTACTGTAGAGGAGGGTAGCGTTATCGTTGGTGCAGACGGTGTTAATTCACAAGTATGTCGTCAATTGATTGGGGAGGACGAATTTAAAACAACCACTGTACCCAATCCTTTGCGGATTCTTGCAGCTAGTTACTGGATTGACTCTGAACTACGTCAAGAAATCAAAGAAAACTATTCATCTGCACATATGATGGCCCCATCAAGTATCAGCGAAGAGGCCGATCATTCAACGTGTCTTTTTGTATCATTGGTAGATGTGGATAAGTCGAAAGAGAAACCATATGAAATGCTGTGGAGTGTCTCATGTTTGGATAAGGAAGAGCCACATCACGAGACGAATCAGGAGCGCCTTAATCAAGCCAAGAATTGGTTGAAAAAGTCAGGCTGTTCGGGGTTGTTGAATCGGCTTGTTACCGGAACTCCAGATGATACAGAAGTGGTAACGTTGAAAATTCGAGAACGCTCCCCTCATTCAATATTGGATACTTTTCATGGTCCGGTTGTACTCATAGGTGATGCATTACACTCAATGACACAATTTCGTGGAGAAGGTAAATAGCTATATATACATAATGTGTAAAAGTTTAATTCTGAGAAAGCAAATAGTTTATAAAAAAGAAAGATCAATCTACTTTAACTTCTAATAATAATTTTATGTAGGAGGGAATCATGCAATTCTAGATGCATGCTTGTTGGGTAAAGAGTTAGCAAGCTTACATAAACAAGAAAAAGGACTCAAAGAAGCTATAAATACTTATTACAGTGAAGCCCTTCCACGAGGTCGAAAGGCGGTTGCTGAGTCACATGAAGCATTAAATATTGTTCATGGAACTCGTGCCCAAGTTTTTGCTATGATCAATGGTATAGCCAAATCTGTTGAAAAGATGATTGAAAAAATGTCCCAAGAGGATTCTTCTTCTGCTGTAGAAACTAGCAAGCAATAAATTGAATTTTCACTTCAATCTAATAACTTTCTATTATAATACGTAATAGAAATAGCAATACCAAATAAATAGTCAAAAACAGAATACGTACTGTATTTTTAATACTAACTCATCGAATTTACTGATTATCAAAATGTACAATAAAATTAATCATAGGTCGTGGTGACCATAAAAAATCCTTTCACTGTGTCACTTAGCTTAGAAAGGTCAGATTGAAATTGTTCATTCATTTATACGTTCTTTTTTATTCTTTTGTTATGCTTTTTATCGTGAGTTTTGATAGCATACATATATAAAAGCTAAGTAGTAATAGTTAAAGTTCATAAGTTGTTCTTACACTTCAATCCGCCAGCTTTTTTTTTTTTTTTTTTTTTTTTTTTTTTTTTTTTTTTTTTTTTTTTTTTTTTTTTTTTTTTTTTTTTTTTTTTTTTTTTTTTTTTTTTTTTTTTTTTTTTTTTGCTTTACTCTTTTATAACTATATAAAAATGCCACGAGAAAAAAAAATATATTGATGGCTCTTTTTGTTTGTTCTCGTAATTTCCAAATTTTATATTTGGAAAAGCAATACGTGGTAGTTTAAATGTGATGGCTAATAAATATAAACGGAATTCTTTTTATATATAGTATAAAATAGTATAATTATGTACATTCTTTATGCTACAACAATATAGTAATAGTGATATAATATTAAAAATGATAGAATATAGTTTGCTGTTGTGTACAGGGGATAGATAGTATACATGTATGTAAGAAGAGATACAAAAATGAGTGAAATAAAATCATTAAAGCTGGTTATAATGCGATAGTCTATGTTTGCGCTTATAGATCAATAATAAGACCCTTAAAGTTAAGACACAACAAATAACAATAAACAAAAGTTCCCAAAAGAAATCAGTGAGCACACGTGTCAACTTTGTTGTAGCTAAAGGATCACCCGATTCCCAAAATGATAATTCAAAAACATTAGATCCTCTTCCTTCTTGTTGTCTTTGGTGAACATTATTAAAATTATTGTTATCGTTGTTGCGAGGTATCAATTCGATATAATCTATACTTGGTCCATATGCATTTGGATCATCAAATATAATCTCATTATTTTCATCCTTGTCAAGAACAATTCCAATTGAATAATCACTTGTTACTGTTGGGTTTCGTTTAGATTTGAGATATACCCAAAAAGGTTCACCTTGATTCACACGAATCCGTAAATTCCATCGACGTGTGAAAAAGTCACCGCATGTGCTCCAGCTGAAACAGTCAAGATACTGAATACGCATTATGTACTCTCCTGGTCCCGATGATGCAGTAATGTTACGATAAATCAATGTCCCTGTTTGTGGTCGATTCACATTGCCAATTGCCATCACATACGCACCTCCTGAACATAATTCACATCCTTTCCTTCGAGCCAATCCTTGTACTAGATTATTCAACCCTTCAGCTTCATATCGAATCGCCCTTAAGGATACTGATGCATCGGCAGTATTTTGCTCAATCGTAATGTATGTTGAAGAGTCATTTTTTAGAGTCACTGGTACAGTCAAGTTGCGCGTCTGATATCCATCCGTAATTTTATACATCGCACATGCATGTGGTCTGAGCGTTTGTGTGATAGTGCTCGAATTGATTAAATTAACCTCGTGTTGGATCCATAATTCGCGCGCATATCCACCTTTGTAGCCCAACTCTGAATAAACATCCACCGTTACATTTTGTTCATGTGATTTGTAATTGACAAGTACAACAATCATACTATTGTTTGACAAGGGTCCAGCCCATATATCTTGGTCATCTTTAATATGGATTATACGAAGAGCTGGTTTCCCTAATGAATCTTGCTATATTTCCTTGTCAGTATGACCTTTATTTTCTCTCTCTCTCTCGTTCTTTGTTTCTCAGTCACATACATCTACAGAAACTGTTATTACTAGGTTACTTACATTTACAGCAATCACTTGCCTATTCGTTACAATATCAAAAAGCTCTTGACTCACGTTGGTTAGACTGTTCCCCAATATTAAAGGTGCTTTCATTGCCGACCAAAGTGAGAAATGTGTTATTGATTCATCATAAGAAAGTTCATCATTCCCGATCTAATATACCCCAAAATTCGTATATTTAGTAATCAACATATATATATATATATATATATTTGTTATTATTTCCTCTCGCGAACTCATTACCTCCAACATATCTGTCGCGTTATTAAATCACAAAAAAAAATATTATAAAAAAAGTTAGTATAATTCTTGTGTTACAATCAATGCAAAAAAGAGAAAATGCACTAAAAAAGTTCAAGTGTTACCTGGATCAGCCCAATGACCTGGTCCGCCTAAATGTGCTACTTGTGAATGAACTTGGAGAATATCAACTACAGACTGCCAACCATTATATATATCATCGTGTGTACGAAAGCTATGGCCAACATCCGGAGCCCACTCCCATGTATTTTCTACACCCCACGTGCAAACTGAAAAAAATATATCACGGCGGGTATGTAACAAGGCGTTCTGCATACGCTGAAACCTCAATGGGGCAGGAACGCCTTCGTCATAGTTACAGTTATCATACTAAAATAAGAAACACATAGAAACTTTTTTTTAGTATAAGCAGTTTATTTAGTCCCATTCTTGGCATAGAGAAAAAAATAGAAACTTTACTTTAAGATAATCAACTCCCCACTCTCCATAACTAATTGCATCATTTTCTTCATATTCAAGAGAAGCCATTCTTCCTATTAATAAAAAATATTTCATTAATAATAATTTTATAATTAGTATTTTAGTGTGATTTGATTAATAAAAATAATGACAACTACACTGTTGTACTCCACACATCCAATCCCCTCTTATTCAACTTCATAAAGTCATATAGCAAAGTGATTGATGAAGTTTTTTTTTTTACCTGCACATGTTTTACGACCGGCACTGCTGTAAATACCGAATTTCAGTCCTACGAAGAGTATGTATATATAAGCATGATAACAATGGCAGACAAAAACGTTTTTTTTATATGTATGTTACCTTTGCTATGAATATAGTCAGCCACTGGTTTGATTCCAAAAGGGAATGCAAAAGGATCAACCACGATTGTACCATTGTCAGATCGATTGTTCGATTGCCAACAATCGTCGAGATTGAGATATTCATAACCAGCTGCCAAATAACCTGTATATTATACGCACCAAACACGCCCCCTTATCATAAGTAACCTTGGCATAGTATCTCTCTCTTTCCTTTCTTTCCTCATATCCCCTTCTTACCTTCGGAAACCATAGTATCAGCAGTTTGTTTAATAAGATTATGATCGATAACGCATCCATATTTGTTCCATGTATTCCTTCAATGATAACATTGATTAAACTTTGTGTTTCAGGATAGAGAATAACCGTTTTACATATAAATATATAACTTACCAACCCATAGGAGGAGTTTTGGCAAAGGATGGTAATACAGGTTCAGCTTTGGCTATGCATACTGCTATTACCTGTATTAATAATATTAAAATAATATTATAGCTAAAAAACATTGTGATAAAATGAAAAAAGAGAGAAAGAGATGAAAAAATTTAACCGTGTTCTTTATTCTAAAAGGAGAAGTATTTAAAGTTTTTTTTTTTTGTTGCTTGGATTGTTGTATTACATCCATTTACGCTTTGACATTTTTACTCTCTTTTTTAGTTTGTCATATAAAAAACCTGACGCATATACGTCGTCACCTTTTTTTTTTTTTTTTTTTTTACTTTATAAAACAACCTAAATAAATAAAGAAAAGCCCCCTTAATTTTGTTACTTCTTGGTGAATAAAAAAACGAAGTCCTTTCTTTCTTTTCGCTCTCCCCTTCTTCTATTTTTTATTTTTTTTTATTACTCCTCCAATCCAACACGGATAAATTATGTCCCTTTTCGGTTGGATATTCCGGAGTCGCCGCCGACGTCCCGTATCATGGCGTTTACGGTCATCAAATAATAATAAAAATCACCACCACCACCCCGATCATCATAGTAATCAGCAGCAACAAGAACAAAAGACGCAAAAAAGAAATTCAGATATAATTATTATTGACAACGACCTTACTCCTCCTCTTCCTCCTACTACTAAACCTGTTGCTGGGATTGATAAATATAGTAGCACTAAAAGTAACGAAAATTTGATCCATGCTGATTCTAACAACAACGAGACAGTTAACAACTATAATAATGAAGACCTTCTTTTTCAGTGTATACAAACTGCCCTATTGACAACACCTCCATTACCAGTACCTCCACCCTGTCGTCGTCGTGGGTCTCGTCAACCTCGTCCTCAATCCACTATTATCAAAAACACTACATCTACTCTTGATTCACTTCCTACAAAACGTTGGTCAACTGGTATGCTTTTTGTTGATTTTGAAGAAGTTGATAATTTTTATTATAGTATAAAAAAACAAAAACAATTACTACAAACATCTTCTATACGTCAATTACACTCTCCTTCTTTGTTACCTACGACTATTGTTACCAGTAACACTACCCCCGATAAACTTTATGCTGATCTGTTTAATAATTATGATGACAATAATAATAATAGTAGTAATGTAACAACAACGGTGGATCTAATATCATCACCACAACTACTAGTAACACCAAGAAACTCAAGTGTTGCACAAGGACGTAGATCAAATCGAGTACAAAATATTCCTCCTACTTGTGGCTACCATTTTTTAAATTCTATCCCTGAAATCGTCGAACATAATAACAGCATCACCACTGCTGCTAGTCAAAAACCACCTTCTTCAACTCCCTTTCCTCCCCTTAACTTGACATGATTTCCGTTTCTTTTTTTTTTCTTACATTGTACAGAAATAGTAGAAAAAATACGCATACTCACTGAACGGATATTATTTTGTAAAATGTAAATAATCACCACATCATTTATATAATATTTTCAATACAAAACCGAAAAATAAAGCAAATGCTTCATACATAGGTAAAGCAAATATTCATTTAACAATTTTATAAGTACGAAAAGTACATAATTGGCAATATGATGGCGGTGTCAGTTTTTCCTTTCTATATATAACATAATATGTACGACAAACATAAATTTCACTCCTCTCTCCTTCTATAGATTCGCCCCAAACCCCTTAAATCTTATAGTGTTCTCATATTTATAATGTTATAGCTTGGCTTCCCCTGTTATCCCTGTAGACCAATCAACTGACAAGAACGAATTAGATAATTATTAAGTTATGTCTTATAAAAATGGAGAATCATGTTGTGACAAAAAGGCGTGACAATAACAAATTTACAAGTGCTTAGTGTAATAAATTAAAATACGAATTTTAATGAAATAGTATTAGTTTATTAGCGATCATGATCATTATTATATTTGTCTTTAGTATGCTAAGAAACAGGAGGCATATATATCTAGCTACTTGGGTACCAATATATAATCCAACGATATGTATCATCATTTTTAAGGGATAAACATACCTGTTTTTGAATAGAATTTTGAATAATTTTTTTGTAATCGGTCATGGCTTTGGGCTTATGAACCAATATGTTAGATCAGTAAGTTCAAGTAAAAGCACTTTAACCGCTGCGTAAACATTATACAACAGATACATAATAAAAGAGGTGTCAATACCTTACTTACGTATTAGCAACAATTGAATGTATTACCAAATAGTTACGCAAAGTGAATTTATATATATATATACATATATTGTACGTACACATAAAATTCATTATATTTCTTAACTTGCGCCACCCCTATATATCAAGTTCCCATTCAACACCCTCCAACATACTGTGCTTCAAAGTAATATAAAAGAATATGAAAAAAAGCAGCTATCTCATTTATCTTAAGCCAAATCTTCGGCTCAAAATTCTCAAGCATTTCTTTTCACCAGGTTAGTAGTAGTATCCAAATTTGACAAAGGGGTGGTTTTCAAAACAGTTGCTGTGACGATAGTGACATGACCAAAAAATATTACGCTGAAGAAAACAAAACAGCAGACGGCGTGTAACACAAAAATATTTCCATTATTAAAATAGACGCTTCTTGGCATGAATTAGTTAATAATGAAGTATAACTAAGCTTAGATAATTTATAGTATACCATATTAGCACATTAATTATTGTTTTAAGTAAAAGTGATTTATATACATGTTAACGTTTCTTTATTTGTAATCAGAGATAAAAGTAAACAGGAATTGTGAGTTGTTACACAGCAACAATGAGGTCTCAATTCGGATGTGCGCCAAAAATCAAGTTGCCCCCATGAATAACAGCATTGAACGCTTTTTTCTTTGGGCCCGTGATCATCACTGACATTGTTTATACACAACTTTGACGGATTTCGACGGATCCTGCATATAAATATCTACTAAAATAGCTTTCCTTCCTATTTCCTAGGTATCTACAAACGAGATCAAAGGGAAAAAACTCAATCGAAAGTGTTTTTTTTTTTTTCAATATTAATAACTGTTACGAGGGATAACGATGTTGCCAAGAAGACTAAATTTAGAAATATAACTATGTTTTGAAAATGATTATGGTTATGGTTACTTTTTGTTCTTGATCGAATGTACAACAATAAACAAGACCATGTAATAAAGTGTCTAGCCCAAACAAAAAAAAAAAATTAACAACAAAGCAGCATGTGTCACCGACATTCCTCTATATCGGTCCGTGAAATACCGTTGTTTCTTCCGCGAAACAGATGCACTCAAGGGCCTCAACACCGACATTGTCTCCTTTTTTTTCTATTTTCTTTTTTTTTAACCACCTTTAATTTTTTTTGTAATATATTTATTAACTCAAGATGGACCCAAGTGTACATCTTGATGATGAACATGCCGTGTTTATCAATTCCACGGTGAATTCAGTTTACGAGTTGATTAATGCTATTCCAGGTTCCCATCTGGTCTTATCCTATGTCAAAAACGCTTACCAAGACGACCCATTCCGTATTATTCTCGAATTATTCCTTGTTTTTTTCGCTTTAAAATATATGCTCTCTAAAAAGTATAAACCTCAAGATAATGCCGTTAAACTTACTGAAAAGGTAACATATATATATATATATATATAAACATTTTCTTTTGTTATCTCTTGTACATAGTCTAATTTGAGGTTGCATTGTTCATTATTTAGGAAATCGATGATCTAGTTGAAGAATGGAAACCCGATCCATTAGTACCCCCACTCTCTTCATTCGACAAGTTAAATCTCGAAAAGGCTCCTTTAATTATTGGCGCTCAATCCGTGAAACCTAAAGTTGCTGGTCATGCCAAACTTCTCATGAACTTGGCTTCGACAAATTATCTTGAATTACAGGCTTCTGAACGTATTCGACAAAAGGCTATTGATACATTGAAGGTTTATGGTGTTGGTTCTTGTGGACCTCCTGGTTTCTATGGCACCATTGATGTTCATATGGACTTGGAACGTGATATTGCTCAATTTTTGGGTACTGAAGAAGCAATTATTTATGCTCAAGGTTTTTCGACTATTTCTTCTGTGATCCCAGCTTTCTCCAAGCGAGGTGATTTACTCGTTGTAGATGAAGGTGTTAGCTTTGCTATTCAAAAAGGTGTTCAAATCTCTCGGTCAAATGTTCGTTACTTTAAGCATAATGATATGCAAGATCTTGAACGTGTTTTGGATGATATTCGTGTTGATGACATGGTGGTAAAGTACTTTATTTTTTTGTTGGATTTGAATTTTGGTGTTTGTCAATCATAATGGTATATTGATCAATATATTTTTCATATAGCATAAGCGTAAGCTTACAAGACGTTTTATTGTAACCGAAGGTTTATCTGCTAACTATGGTGATATTGCTCCGCTTGCTAAATTGGTAATTGTAAAAAGGAATATACAAAAAAGTGGATAGGGAAACAGTATAAGGTAATTTTTTTTTTGTTCTAAATCCCATCAATTACTATTTAATAGATTGAATTGAAGCGCAAATTCAAGTATCGATTAATTCTTGATGAAAGTCAATCCATTGGTGTTCTTGGTGCTCGTGGTGCTGGTTTAACTGATCTCTTTAACATAGATGTACGTATTTTTTTCAATTATTATGTAATATTGAGAATCAAAGGCAAAGAATGTGAAAGGTGATACAAACGAGTTTGTAAAAAAAATTATTAATAACCTACATTTTGTTCAATTTTAGGCTAAAGAAGTTGATATGATTGTTGGTTCTATGTCCAATGCTTTATGTGCATCAGGTGGTTTCTGTGCTGGTAATACTCAAATTGTCGATCATCAACGCTTGTCTGGCAGCGCCTATTGTTTCTCGGCCTCAATTCCAGCCATGCTTGCTGTATCAGCATCCGAAGCACTTAAATATATCCAAGAAAAACCTCAAATTTTGCGAGACTTGGCCGATCGTTCCCGATCCTTCCGTCAAGTATTGTCACACAAGTCTCTAGAAAACCTGATAGAATTATCTGGCAGTGATGTTTATTCTCCTTCTCCCTTTTTCCACATCCGCGTCAATCCTGCCTTTTTGAGATCACGCGGCCGGGATGATATTTCGCGTGAAGATGAAGAACGTTTATTACAAGACGTTGTTGATGAATGTTCTTATCAAGGTGTTTTGATCACACGTGCTAAATATGTCTATGATCAAGAACGTAATTGTCCTCGTCCAAGTATCAAGATTTATGTTACTATTGGTTTGACAAAGAAGGAAAATGATAAGGCCGCTGGTGTTGTCAAATCTGCTATTGTTAAAATCTTTGGCAAATGGAAAAAATAATTATAATTTTTTATTAATTCGTCATCTTAATTTTTTGTTTTGTTTTGTTTTTCTTTTCTTTTTTTTCCCCACATTGTACACTCTATTATTGTTTTTCTATCTTACTATTTTTACACACACTTATATAAAGAACCCAAAAATGTTTTTTCTAATAATGCCGTAATAAAAAAAAATAACATGCATTTCACCATTAATGTAAATATGCGAATATATAGAACCTGCTCTAGACATGCTTTTCTCACCCCAGACTATTAAGGATTTTTCGAAACTGGCTCAAATAGCCGCTATCGGTGTAATTTAATCTAAGAGGCACTGCTTTAAAATTATCAGGTTTCCCCCCTTAGCTTTCATTACAAGCATGTCATACGGTTTCCTTTTATCTTATTTAATAAAGTCGCTTTTTCCTTGTGTTTTACATGATATCAATCAAACGTGGTTTTAAACAAAACAAAAACAGGATATTCAATAAAATTAGTAGATAAGTATGATATAGACAGATAGAATATATATAGAGACATTATAAAAAGAAAGAGTAATATATACATATAAGCAATGTAAAAAGAGCATATTGATAAGTAAAAATATTAAAAAAAGAAAGCCACATTAATAAAGTACGCATAAAAGTTTATTATTTAATAGGGCATATAATCATTAACAAAGACATCATCCACTTTCGTTCCTCTACCATGTACCTTGAAGTGAAATAATTCTCCATTCAAAGACGATGATAGAGAAGAATTTTCCACCCACCCCCATGGACATAATCCTTTCTTATGCAAGATTCAAGTGCTGTACATTGGCGATCTGTATACTCTTTTACCCGCCGCTCTTCAATCTTAGTTGTTATTTCCAATCAGTAACAATGAATAATATAATAATGAAGCTTTCGATATATCTATATATAAGTGTTATTACCTTGATAATACTAAGCTCCTCTAAAGAGCGACACTTGTACAAATATTGTCGTAGTACATTGAAGTTGACCATATCAACTTCAAAATCCCAAAATTTGTTTTGTAAATTACAAATCTCTTGGTACTTGGTGCATTCTTCCGGTCTTCCGATATTGTTGCATATACTGTTATAACGATTAAGAACAGGTGTTGCCACCTTCTTAACGTTTTGTATAGCTATCTTGAGATGTTTACTTGCTTTATGTCCTGTATTATAGAATTTTGTGTTAACAATCTGTTTTGATAAATATGATAATAATATATTATCATACATACCAAGTTTTATAGTTTGAAATAGTTGGTCATTCACACAGTTCTACCAACAATGATTGATTTAGGTGACCTTTTATCTTCTCAAGCTCATGTTCATTGGCAAGAATATAATTTATTTTTAGTTCCTCGGAGTGTTGTCCCTGAGATCATTCTCTGAAACCGTTTATGACAGTTATTACTAATCTCATTCTTTCTTTGATGTTCCTTTATTATCCGGATTAATAATAAGAACGAATCAAAATAAATAATAGTGTTTAATTGGTTATATCTTTTATCCTTGACGGAATGATGTTTGACCGATTATTCATGAATGGATGGAATATATGTGTTATTATGGTGGTTCACCACAGTCCCCACCGTTCGGTGATCACCTGGTTTCCTATCAAACGAGCTTCTAAATCGGCTACTATGTTACGTTGTTGTTGTCTACTTCAGTTATCATAGTAAAATAAAAAATATTTATTATATATTTAGAATGGTTAGTGTCATGTACATTATAATTATTACGCAAGTAACTTCTTTTTTAAAATAAAAACATACGTACATATGACCAGTTAGTTCAACTTGGTATGATTTATGCAATTCAATTACATACTGTCTTTTTAATCCATTAATGGTTGACTGTGAGTCTGGACTAGGGACAACTGTTACTTCTTCAACAAATTGAAGCCACTTTTCTTGCAATAAATCATCAGTCAAAGATGGATTATATGCTTTGATGACTTTATTGGCATGGCGTATAGTTAAATTGGCCTTGTTGAATCGCCGTTTGATTGTATTGGCTAATGTTTCAGTTTATTACAGTTATAAAATTTGATTAGTAAAATTCAAGTACTGTTCCATTTGTACATTATATTAACAGCAATAAATAACTATCTTACGGAGTGTATATATATGCTTCTTGTTATAATGCTTAATTGCATGCGTTATGGTGATCATGCGTCCTTCAGGCGACATTTGTCCGCATAAGCTAACAAATCTCCCCAAGAAGCTCCTAACCCTTTCACATGATTCTCCATCAGCCATACCAACAAAGTTATCCAGATACCGTGGATTATGACGAGACTGGCAGCTCATAGAGTGGCCATAGCTGTGCAGGACAACAATTGCTACCTTGGATCCTGCTTCTTGTAATTGAGGGAAGTACTTCTAGTATAATAGAAAAGATCTGTGTAAGTAGAAATTCATAACTACTTCCATCAATTTACTATCATATGTAACATTATATGTGTCGACTAATACAATGAAGTTCAAATAAAAATGTGTCAATGTAAGTTCATACAAAATAGAAGAGAGAACAATTACATTTTGTTGCAAGCGTTCGCAGAATATCATGGAAGTGCAAAGGTAATATCCTTTTTCAAATACAGAGAATGTAACATTAGTGTTGAAGAGATGTGCATAAGGATCCAGAATGGTTTGTAGTTTTGATGAACATGCAGCAATAAGAACTTGTTCCGTCAATAGCGAACAAACAATAGTAAACCTAGGGTGTTCTTCTTGAAGAATGAAAATTTCTTTCAATGAATCGATCCAAGGTGAAGTAGGTATATCTGAATCCTCCTTCCAGATTTTCTTCATTTTATTCGTAATTTTATTTTTGATTTTTAGTGGACCTGATGTGGAGGGTGTAAATCGTGTATATTATAATATATATATATATATATATATATATGCTCAAATATTTTACTTTTTTATAAACGAAAAAAAAGGCCCTGAAAATCCAAATTCCGCTATATACTCGTGGTAATATGTGTCCTGATAACTTGCCCTTTTTTTTACCTTTGTTCTGTGTTCCTTTCATATCACAACTTCCGGTTTAACATTGAACAACATTATTGCATCATTTGGTGATATCTCTTGCAATGCCATCTGTAGAAAATGTAATTGTTAGAATTACGCATGTTTCAGCTATTCTTGTGAAATAATCAACCTTGAATTCCCTGGTCTAGGGATTTCTTTGTGGATAAATTATATTATTGGAATTCCACACATGTATTGTTTGATTCCCCAAATGTGACCAGATGGAAATTAATTAACAATGGTCTTCTGCTCAGGTGCGTTTGAACTTGATATAGTAATTATATTAAATAACTCGTGTTTAAGAAGTCACTAGTGTTTATATAATACTATCTATTTACATTTACTAGGTTATAAAAATTTAATTTTAATTTATTTACGTCGGAAGATTGATTTACAAGATGATTTTGGTAACTTTGAAACATAGTTTCTGTGTAGCGTCATATGGACAAGTTTAGTTGCGTAGGCTTCAGTGCTGAGTAGTAAATGCTGCATGTTGTTCGGTGTTTCCCTGGGGAAGTTCCATCAATGCAATAGATGTACTGAAGCTGTAACACACCCACGCTTTTTTCCTGCTGGCCTGCACGCTAGTTTGTGAGCTAGCGAGAACAAAAAGCTGAAATTAGTGCGTGTTCATTGAATTTCGTTTTTAATAAAACATATAATACTTTCAAAAAGTATTTTCCTTGACTTTTTTTCCAACTGCTTTTTTTCGTTTCTTCTATTAAACATCTTGATCACCAAAGTGTGTGAACAAAGGAGCAGACATAGAATATGGTAACCAATCAGGTAACTTGGTTACTCTGCAGGTGTACCCAGTTGGACAGTCCAAAATTAAAAATTGAAGATATCATCCTATACAGTAACCATATTTTAGAAACCTGTACACAAACACAACAACCAGATCATTCTTATCGCCTACCTGAGATAATGAATCCACAACTTTTTATGTGGTGCAATTGGGCAGGGTTAAATCTCTCAATTTCCACAGCCATATCTTTTAAAGTTTTAGGACACTTCAGATGAAGTTCCGTAATATTTTTGCTACTGCTGCGTTCACTTTCTGCACCTGCTTCCATAGCGCCAAGTTCGAACAGTGGGGCAGCAAAAAGTTGGTCAACTTTTGTTCCAACTTTTTTTCTTGTTGTGTTGTTCACACCACCAACTGATCGATTTTGATTTTGGGCTTTGGATGTTGTCCTGCTCGCCTTTTCACCACTATAAAATATGAGAGCATGCGTAAGAATTTCAAAAATTTGACATATCTGATATTATGGTTACCTGTTAGATTTAATATCTTTAGATGAGTCAAGCAACTATCCATAAAACCCAAGCGCGTCTGATGTCGGCTTCAGTGCGATCTTTTAAAAAAAATATCCATGATACAATAGTATCAGAACTTCTTCAGCATCTATATCGTGTGGATGATTTGAAACCTGATGTTGCACGCTGTAATGCTCAAGCAATTACTGATATTAATAATCTTCTTTGGATCAAAATAGTCCTCTTTCACAATTCCCAACACTCCCTCCTTTACCCGATCTTTCTTTTGAAAATGAAGTATATGAACATCCACAACAGGTAGAAGACGAAAACACCGAAAATCTGACCCATGTAGCAGAAGATTCAATTAGAAGCCTTAATGCTGACCAATGTGCCGTATTTTATGTAGTAATAGCTGCTGTCGATAATCCTACCATAGAGCTACGCGCCTTCTTTTTGGATGGTCAAGGTGGGAGTGGTAAAGCATTCCTTTATAATACTCTCCTTGCCCACGTTCAATCTCAAAACAAGTCTGCAATTGCTGTTTCTTCTACTGGCGTTGCTGCTTTGTTGCTTCGACGAGGTGCAACAGCACATTCTGTATTCAAATTCCTGCTGAAAATTTGGACGATTTATCTACATGTTCAATTAGTTTGCCAAGTGAAAGGGTGCAAGCTACTCGTGATGGTTCTTTAATTGTTTGGGATGAAGTACCAATGATTCATCGTCATGCTGTTGAAGCTTTAAATCGTACACTTCAAGATATCATGGATGCTACCGATCCTTCACTACAAAATGCCCTTTTTGGTAACAAAGTAATAGTTTTTGGTGGTGACTTTCGACAGACCCTTCCTGTTGTCAAAAGAGGAAGTAGAAGTGACTGTATAAATGCAAGTTTTGTTCGTTCGTCTTTATGGAATTCAATTCGTGTTTTCGTTTAACAATCAACATGCGGTTACAAAACCTTGATGATAACAACGAACATTCTGAACGTCAACGACAATTTGCGCGAGAATTACTTCAAATCGGCGATGGTCAAATGGCTTCAGGTACTTTATCTTTTGAACAAAAAAAAAAAAGACTATGACGTTTGGCTTTAGCCAATCAATTTTGACTATGACGCGTTGCTGAGACTTAAACAGGTACGCGTAGCATAAAACATAAGAGAAAAAGAAAGTTCATACATTATTAGCGTTAATACTAAAAAAAAAAGTTATTGCTGTCATGGACTGCATCAATAGTGTCACAATGGAATATAACTTTAATAATAAAAGACGTGGAAAAAAAAACAAAAGGAGGAATTTTTAATGCCAGGAGAAAATCTAATGGAACAAAAGCATTATCTAATGGAGAGTTCATGATTGCGTGTGGAGATGAAAATTCTACTGATGTTAGTGATTCCAAGAACATTGTCGACAAACCGAACCATTAATAAGGAATCTACCATTAGTCTAAGTACTGACATTGATTCCAGCGCTATGGAATCGAGCTTATACGAAGTGACAAGTACGTCTCTAAAAGTGTTAATTGTAGTTGTAACATAATTTAGTGTTAACAGATCCAAATTCTATTATACCACGTCAAATGTTTACAGATAGCAGCATCAGTAGCAGCAATAATAATCTGCTTGAATGCATGCGTAAAAAAATTTGAAGACATGTAGCATTTGTGGAACCCTTGAGTGTAAAGGGGACGACAAGAACGCAAAATGCAATAATGTCTGTGGCAAAATCGATTATAGACATCTCGAACAATGATATTTGATTACTTCAACTATTAAATGCTTAATACTACATATCCAGTGCGTATGACAAATAGCTAGATATCATCATTATTATTATTTTTCAAATAGTTATGAATTACAATTCATATATAAAATATAACCATCATTTTACAATAGAATAATATCCCTTTCGCTTCGCTACGTACTAGGGCCATTTTCTAATTGGGAACAAGTAATTTTATCTACCTCATACATGGTATCCGGGCCAAAATTTTAAGAGCAAGTGGACCTTGCGCTTTAATCAAGTTGCTAAAGATCTTGAAGCCAATCTGGTACGATCAAATAGTATATATCTATATCTATATTCATATTTGTATTTTTTATCTTAATTTTTTTCTTCTCGTCCTTAGTCCCAACAAAAGCCGAATTGGAGACCAGTCGAAAAAGCTCTTGCCGAGCGTGCTGTTGCCCCAGCAACAAATACTCCTCTTGTTCCGACCCCCTCATCATCATTACAACCGACTTCCGACACCACTTCAGACAGCGAACGAGTTAAAAAAGATAAAAAAAGAACTGCAGCAGTGTATGATAGAATGGTAGAAAGCAAAATGTGGGGACTTAAAAGTGGAAAATACGTTGAGAAAGAGATGAAAGTAGTAGCACTGGAACAGGAATACGAACAGTAAGTTTTTAATAAATGATTGAGTGTCCTAAAGCATTATGGTATTTAAAGCTCATCAATGCTATTTATTTTTAATAGCCCTGCGCATTCAGTAATTTTGGACCCCACAGACCCTGTCTGGGAAAATCGTTTTAATACAGAAGAATTAAAAGAATTGCGCACTTTTAATCGTCCTATAATCCCTGAATTACCACCACATCTTGAGCAATTTGTTGAATCATTCGAAGAGAAAGTAAGTAAAAACACAGAGACAAAGCACTAAATTCTTCGAGATTAACGTGTAAAAAATCATATTAGGACACTTTGGATGAATTGTATTATCATGTTCGCAGTTTTCGATTTCATCCACTTAATGAATCGGTATTGCATTGGATGCAAATAGCAGTTGAAGAAGCCCTGATGCTATTGTATCATGGATATTTTACAAAAAATCGAACTGAAGCCGACATAATCAGACGCGCTTGGGGCTTTATGGATAGTTGCTTTGACTCATCGAAAGATATTATATCTAACAGGTAACCATAATATCAGATATGTCGAATTTTTAAAATTCTTACGCGTGCTCTCATATTTTATAGTGGTGAAAAGGCGAGCAGGGCAGCATCCGAAGCCCAAAATCAAAACCGATCAGTTGGTGGTGTGAGCAACACAACAAGAAAAAAAGTTGGAACAAAAGTTGACCAACTGTTTGCTGCCCCACTGTTCGAACCTGGCGCTATGGAAGCGGGTGCGGAAAGTGATCGTAGTAGTAGCAAAAGTATTACGGAACTTCATCTGAAGTGTCCTAAAACTTTAAAAGATATGGCTGTGGAAATGGAGAGATTTAACCCTGCACAATTGCACCACATAAAAAGTTGTGGATTCATTATCTCAGGTAGGCAGTAAGAATGATCTGGTTGTTGTGTTTGTGTACAAGTCTCTAAAATATGGTTACGATATAGGATTATATCTTCAGTTTTTGGTTTTGGACTGTCCAGCTGGGTACACCTGCAGAGTAACCAAGTTACCTGATTGGTTACCATACCCTATGTCTTCATACACTTTGGGGATCAAGACGTCTAATGGAAGAAACAAAAAAGACAATTGAAAAAAAGCCCAAAAAAAATCTCCCTCTTTTGAAGTTCCTTTACTACGACGACTTGAGCCATCATTTACATCTACAACAACAAACCCAAATTATAAAAAACGAAAAATTTACGAACACAGCATAACATCATCATCACCTTCAGCGTCATCATCGTCATCGTCTTCTGTATAGTTATCATCTTTATCATCATATTTTTTTTCTGTATATACGTAACTTCTCTCCAAACAAAAGTGCTTCTTCTTTTTCTTCTTCATAAAACATTGTATCTTTTTATATACATCACTTCTTTTATAAAAACCTCCATATTTTTTCACTCTTCTTTTTTCTATTACTCAGTTCTCAGTTTATACCTAACGCTACATTTTCTTCTTTTGCCGACATCATTCTATGATATTTCTTACTTTTTTTTTTATCATTCTTTATATACATTTCTTTGCTCCAGCTCTACGTAACACGTTATATTTTAATATTATGTCATATTCTGTGATATTTATCTTTTAAAACCGATACTGTACAGCAAAATCAAAAGTCAAGAGAGTAAAATTTACGTTTTGTAAATGTAAAGAAAACTCTATCACATTGCTGTGCCATAATCTGATTACATCTTCATCTTTCTTACCTAATAAAAATGAGTTATTCATACAGCACTTATTGCTGAATGGTATTGATTATAACAAGCTGAAGAAGGAGGACAATTAACTTGTCAGGTCTTGCTTATGATGTATTTATCATAATGCATAAATTTGAGATATCTATCACGTTGAATACAAAAAAGATATCAGCATGAAAAACATAGGTCGTACAAAGAATGGACCTTGTAGTATTTATCTTATATGCAGACCGCCTAATGATACGTATGGTTTAATTACTACCAATCACCAAAAATCATTCAAAGGAGTTAGGTTATCGCTGGTACTTTTTGTAAATGTCCAATCATAAAACCACCACCAGACGCAACAATCAATCGCCAGCATAGACCAAGTAATTTTACACTTCATGATATACTACTCAGGGACATCTCGACCTTTCAATACCTCGGAAAACCTTTTATCTATAAAAGTATGGACATCAATCAGCTCATCAGCCAAAGGATGAAAAATAATGAAGGTTTCCAGAACAATTAAGCATTATGCTATAATCAGACTGATACGAATCTTAAATACCTTCAACAAAATATACAGAGCTGGTTGTTTGAACTAACAAATAAAGTATAAATGTGTAATCAAAGTCTTCATAGTATAAATAGATACTACGTAACCAACTTCTATACCAATCGTGCTCAAGGCGTCGTTCTCCATATAAAAAAATCACGCTAGCAAGATTTGCAATACGATCTTTCAAAGAGTACTTTATAAAGAACCCTTCAACATTTTGATAAGCTGCGGTGCTTTGATTTGAATAGTGGTTGGGATGTCATATTCATACACTCAATTAGAAACTTACAAGTAATATATGTTGTCTGTACTAAATCCTAATAATTCTTTCACCAGCTTCACAAACACAGTATCCAGTGTATACTTTCGGTTTCCACATTTCTTAGCTTCTTTAGATACACCATATATATTTCACCAACAGTAATACGTGCCAACAACATACATGTATCCTTCATCTTTTCTCGACTTGCATCTACGATAGAGATAATATCACAGTAAAGAAAAAAACTTAGAAAAAGCTTAACCATTTATACTTCTTTCTAAGTGATCCATTTGAAATGAGACCATGATTATCATACTAGACGATAACAAATACACTAATCCAAAAAGAATCAGAGAAGTAGTGTTCCCTCCCCTCCCCCGCCATCGAATTTTATATTTTTAAACGCAAAACACAGTTCTACTAAAAAGGAATCGTACTTGTGCTACAAACTTTATATGAAAAAACAAATGCCCCAATTATATTACTTACCCCGCAGTGGGTATTGCCCTCCGCTCACATGGCTTCCAATAAAATCTTTTACTTTTTTGAACAAAAAAGCAATTGTCTTGATTTTTTTTAAAAAAGGTAAAAAAAAAAAAAAAAACTTTATAGTAGCTTTTTTTAGTGCAACCAAATGATCGTTATACAATTAAGACAATCCTTTTCTACTGATATTCTGTGTCATCATCAACTGTCCGATAAAATAATTTGTTTCGTGGGAATTATTATCTATAACTTATTATTATTTCTCTCATTCTTTTTACTTTGTCAGTTATATGATATGAACTATTTAGAACATATTGTTCTCATTATTGTTTTCATTGACATATGTTATGACTTTTATTATGATCATCTTGATTATCTATTCTTTTCAAGATTGTTTGAAGTCAACATGTATATCAATGGCTTTTATGGTAACCATGAGGATTAAGTCCCACTCTACTTACTAGCAGAAAATGAAGACGCGTCGGACACATAAAAATTCTCTAACCTCCTCACGTCTCACAAGTCTCACTTGTAGGTTTACTCATTCCACAATTTGGGATTGATGCCGAGGCGACTACACATATTTGGGAACATCCGTAGAGAAAGTAATTTGTTTGAACCAACAAAAACACATTGTTATTTTTACTTTTATCTTGCCATTGCTTTTTTTTTTATTGTTTCCTTCTTTTGGATCGCTAATATATATGGTAACCTATATCTTTTCTCTTAATTGATTAAAAAAACAAGAAATTCTTATACTGGGTGATGGTAAATTACACTAGTCCACCAATAAGCACGGAAATCCCACTAATGGAAGAAAAAATTTACTGACCGAACTAGAAATTGTATTAGGTCCCCCAAATTTATATTTTTAAACGGAAATCATTGTAATATTTTTTTGTACCGTTTAGGTAATTTAAATATGCGGGGTACTAGACTATCCAACAGCTCTATTCAAATAATTAACATAACCTTGGCGCTAGTGTATGTTATTATTTGATGTTCAGTTCAATCAAGTTACTTTTTTTTTTGTAACTACGACATTTTAATATATGTTTAGTTGGGAAGCAAAAATAATAATGAAAACAATTCTTTTATGGAGTGAATTAGTAGAAAAAAATTGTAAAAAATACATGATGATACAAAAGTATAAGATGGTTAGAAAACCATATATTGTTTGTGTGTGAATGTGTATTTGCTATATAATGTGCTTAGGGTATGCATGTGTACCAACAACAGAATACCACGTGAAAATGAAATAAATAGAGCGATGGGCCTCCGAAATACATTAAACGCGCCTTTTCTTTTTCTTCTCTATTTTTTTTTTTTTTTTTTTTTTTGTTCTTTGATTTTTTAAAATATCATGTTCTCTCCAGTAACAAATACATTAAACAATAATGATTTCGACTGGGTTTATGATCCAAGTATTATGAACTATCAACCGCCACAAGAACCGCTTCAGGAACCTGTACCTTTTGAAGGTAATAATAATTTCCATTCCGCCTTTCCACCCTTTCCCTTCTTCTCCCCTTTCTCGCAATATACCCCGCATTGTCCCTGTGAACATCATCAATAATCTTGAAAAAAAATGTAACTTGTTGTTAACATAAGCAATATGTATGCAAAACGATTATTAGATTTCAAATTTAGCTTTGGACTTGATCCGGGGTTTTCGGTTCCGTTTCTTCCGGAATTGCCATCAGTAACGATGACGACACCTAGCACAGCAACGATGAGAACTACTTCATCAGGTGCAGCTGCATCATCCTCAACATCATCTTCATTACACCCACCAGCCCCAATACCTCAACCGCCATCCGATTTCTGGTCATTTTTCGAAAATAATAACAACAGTAATGACAATGACATAGTGATGAACAATATTAGCAGTACAAATGTATTGGATGAAGATGATAAAAAGGAGTTTTCCAATTTTCTTGATTCTTTTTTTGTTGACCCACAACAACAAGAAGAAGAAGAACGACGACGCAGTTCCATTCTAAAATCATTGGATGACCAAAAGCGTAAATTTTTAAATGGTGCGGTCATGACTACCAGTGCAACAAATGAATTATCTTCACCGTCATCACAAACATCGCTTCGATTGTCACAAAAACCTTCTTCTTTCTATGACAACACTAATTCTTATCACCATATCAACAATAATAATAAACGCCCCAGTTTAGACTATAATAATAATAATGGTGATGATGATGATGTACTTTCTTACCAACAAGCACCGCGGAAACGATCAAAATCAACCCGAGAATTATTAACAGAAGAAGAAAAACGTGCCAATCATATTGCGTCTGAACAAAAACGACGAAGTACTATTCGTAATGGATTCAAGGACTTGACTGATCTTATTCCGACGCTCAAGAATATTAACAACTCTAAAAGTACTGTTTTATTCAAGGCAGTTGATTTTATTAGGCATCTTGAAAAGCGTAACAAAGGCCTACATGATAAAATTGCTTCTTTGGAGGCACGAGTGCAAGATGCGAGACGATTTAGTTCTTCAAGTAATAGCAGTGTTATTAGCAATACAAGCAATATTTCTACCAGCAATAACAACAATAGCTCAAGCGTTAGCAGTAGTAGTAGTTTATCAAGTAGTGGTAGCGAAGCCGTGTCACCTGTTACTGATGTTTTACCTCCGCAACAAGAATCACAAGAGCAACGACTTTTGAAATTACAAGAGCAGCTCCAGTTTCATCAACAACGTTTATTAGCACAACAACACATGCACAGTTTTTAATGCATTTTTTCATCAATCAATACGTATTACATATTTTTATTTACTCATTCTACCCCCCAATTTACCACCCTATGATCATTATCACCATCATCAGCAGCAGGACCAACAAAAACAACCACACCCACATACATGCTTCATTCTATATACACAACGTCCTTGACAAGATGGATCATTTTGTAAAATAATAAGTAGCTTTAAAATTCTTTTGCCCTTTTTCTTTCTACCAAACACTTCTCACGTAAAGTTATCTTTTGTTTCATATATTACTCTTTTTTTTTTGTGAATAGTTCCTTTTCTTTCTCTCTCATACCCGTTTTTTATTATAAACACCCGTTCCAGAATTTCCCCGCACTTAAAAACCATATACAGATAGAAATAATTACTTTTGATCAAGTTTCTTTCTATACTTTTTTTCTCTTTTCGTTATTCTTTTATTATTATTATATTACACACATATATCTTGTTCATAAAATACGCATACTTCTATCACCAGAATACCACTTGTTATAATCCAATTGCATTAATAACATGTCTATGTTCCCGCTCACTTTAATATCTTGTGAAGCATTTGTAAGCAGATCAAAGAATTGATCAGTCATAGCAATAAATTCCTATAAATTTTATGATAATCAAATTAGTTTTTTTTTGTTTAAAATATATTTAAGATGTATATATTTTCTACCTTTTCCATGATATCCACTTGATCTCCAGCTGTCGTCATAGCCGTTTCCTGTTCTAAACCTCGAGTCCATTCTCTGACAATCTCAGCTGCTGTTTTCGCCATTTTTCTTCGTTTTGTACCTCGCCATTCTTCATTGGTTTGTTTTACAAAGTCGCAAAAGTCCAGACAAGCCCGTAAAATTCGCTGAATGCACTTGACACACTCAGGTGATGAAAGAAAGCAACCACGTGTTACATTTCGTAAATAATTCGTATGTGCATTTTGTAATTCTTCGAAATCGAGTGATTTTTGATCCTGATAATGATAATGATTGATATGATTACCAAGGGTATAATTTGACGACCAGCGCCTTTTTGTGTTTTTCTTGTTATTATTGTTCATGGAATCGTCATCATCGTCATCATCGCCATTAGAGTATGATACGATATCCATAAGATGCTGATGATGAACATCTATTACATTGGCTTGTACATGGCCCCATAATGTATTAACCCAGTATAACATATTAGATCGTAATCGCCAGATTGAATGTTGGTTTGTCCGTAAAAATGATTCACAGAGACACATTTGTATATTTTTTAATCCAATCAAATATGACCATAACTTGCTGTATTGTTGCATGACTGATGGACTTAGAAATAAATCAATAGGCCATTCCAAACTATAGCGTAATGTACATGGAACATCGATTAATAATAAATCACTGAATCCGCTTCCTCCCCCTTGACTATCCAATATCTTGACACTGTATCCATCCAATACATCATCCTCTTCAGCTTGAGTAGAACTCACGGATGCCTTAGCCAATAAAGCATTAAATTCTTGATGTCGAAAAATCTTTTCCGCTGAAGAAACAGATCGCTTGGATAATGTTGCGCGATGGCGCCATTGTGTACATGCTTCAATAAAGTTTGTGGTTAAGTCGCCATAACCCAATAAAAAGATGTTTCGAAATGATACAAAATAGCGTGATAATGCATGATCGCCTACCAAGACTTGAGAAAATAGCCATTCGGCTGTTGTTTTGCGCATTTGTTGTACGACACGATCCAAGTTCAACTGTCGATGTTGCAATCCAACAAGTAGTTTCAAGTTTTCGCGTTTCATTGTATCAGGTGGATCTTTAACTGTGGCAACAGCCTTACCAACAAATAATATAGATTCAGCTAATGTGAGTGGAATACGTGTTGGGATACGTTCTTTAGCAAGTTTATACCGTTGCCAGCCCACACTGTTATTATTACTATTACTGCTTTGTTGTTGTTCCGTCGTTGTTGCTGTAACAAAAAATTCATTGGCGATATGACCATAGACCATCCATGCTGTGAGTTGTCGATAAAGTACATCATAAAGACGCGCTGCCATAATTTCCATTACGCGTCGATACGCGTCATGACCTGTGCGTGCTTCATCCAATACAAAATCCAATAATAATAATCCATGTGTAAATCGTTCTGAGAGTTGCTGTGTAAATTGAACGAGAGCAGGTAAAAGTAGCTCCCATTGGCCAAGAGACGAAGTTAAGAGTGAAGTAGGTACGATACCACCACCAGCATCATAGTCTTTGTTTAAAATATGTCGTTCCATGGATAAAATGTCTCGTCTGTATTCATCAAGCGTTATGTTGAGTGATGTAATGAGTGCTTGTACATAAGCACCTGTCGTTTTCTCATTTTGTTGATTATTACTGAATTCCACGAGTTGTGCATAGAACCAACCTAGTTGACCCAATCGATTCAACGATTCACGTTCGGCTGGATGTAAAGAAGGGAAATCCTGAGCAATAGCAAATGTACATGATTTTTGAGGTGCTGGTGGATAGGGTATAAAAACGTCGCTTGGGAATCCTGAAAGAACAAATATGAGTTCGTGAAGCATACTTTTTTTTTTTTTTAGCTCTCCTTGATAGGTAAAAAAAAATGAAAACAAATGAAAACAAATTTTGAAATAAATAAAAAATAGGAGTAATTCAAATTTTATTGTTTTCTCAAACACGTCAATTTGCATAATTCGAATGAAAAGAGTCAATTGCTATTTTATTATTATTAAATAAATCGTTTAATTATTAACGATATTGTTTCATCATATAATAACGATGATTATGATGGTGATCATGTCTTTTTTGTACAAAAAAACTTTGTCGAATATATACGTAATTTGTAACAATAAAAAATAAAAAATATATTATAAGTAATAAATGTATAGTAACATGTGATACGGGAAGAGAAGGAGAAAAAGAAAAAAGACAAGATTATAACAAATAATCTTTTATAGAAATGGATTATGTGAACCTGTTGTTTGTGGGGCAACATAGATATTATTATTAAACGTTTGTTGTTGTGATGGTAATTGTTGTAGTTGTTGAGATTGTTGTAATGGTTGTTGTTGTTGCTGTGGAAACGTACTAAAGGACGATGCCCCTGTCATCATTGTATTTTGAAATTGTGATTGTTGTTGGAATGATTGTTGTGAAGACCAACCTGTTGTTTGTTGAGGTATGAACATACTTTGAGTTTGGGCTGAGGGAAATGTTCGAAACGGATTTGATTGAGCACTGCCGGTGGGTTGTGCAGATAATGGACCGGTAGGCTGTGCAGATACTCCAGTTGGATTTGTAGATATACGGAATGGGTTACTACTACCTGTAGCAAGAGGTTGTTGAACAGGTGGAAATAAATTCCCCCCCATAGGCTGTGTTGGCATATATGACATGCTATTAGTGCCTGTTGCTGATGTGGTTGGATGGAAAACAGTAGCTTGTTCATTTTCAAGACTTCCAAAGTAATCAACAAGTAGTTTTTGGGATTCAGCTGTCGTCATTGATTGAGATGCAATATTATTGTTGTTATTGAAAGTGCTACTTGTTTGTTGTGATAATACATGTTGTTGACTATCCACCGTTGATAACGGCTGTTGACTTGTTGAAGTTGTTCCCCCTTTAATATTAATCCATTCGTCCAATTAATATCAAAAGTTTCATTTCCTCATCTTTATCTATATGTATACTCTCTCTTTCCTTCTCCCTCCTTCTTATTCCCTCCTTACCATTTGTTGTTAATAGTTCTTGTTTGCTTTGTGCGCTTCCATTTTCTTGTTGTGAATCGAGGTTTGGATCATTTAAATATTCTTCTAATGCAGCTGCTAATGATAATGGCGCCTTTTTTTTTTTTTATTTAAATTAATGATAAATTTTTTTATTTTTTCTCTTCCTTTTAATCTGTTTGAGTAAAAAAAAACTTTGGCTTACATGTTTCACTGTAGGGATATTCATATTCATATCACGTTCTAGTCGTTTTGCGTGGTCAAGATAACTATGGATTTCTTCTGTTTGCTTTGCAAATTTTTTATATATTTCCAATGATCTTTGAGCTTCTGGTTTACCCATAGCAAAATAATGTTCTGCATAAGAGTATTAAGAGTAATATTTATAAATGATTAAGAATCAGCTGATATTATGTTTATAAATTTAAATTTTCTAATATAGTTATATATATATGAGGAATAATAAACTTTACCCAAAATGTTTACAATCCCTTCATTAAGTGCTTGAAAACAATTCAAAAGATCTTCAAGGACAAGTCGAAAAGCAACTAAACTAAGTTCTGCATCTACACCAAGTATATTAAGCTTATAATTACACATAAAAAAATAAATATATGAGTATAAATAAAAATACATACATTCATGGTTAACTATATATGGTACCACTTACATTGAATCTCATAATAGAAGTAATTTGCTTTTGTAACACTTCAGTTTCTTTCAATAATCCCTTAGAAACTGACAAATGTCGAAGTCTACCCGCTTTATTTTGACCAGCATTTTTAGCCTGATCAATTCTTGTTTCACCATAAACTTGTACTTTATATGTCAAATAACTTTTGTATATACGAATATTCTCCATTTGTGCATGTGCTATGGTATAATTACAATTTTGTATTCAACTTTCTGTTTTGATATAATATTTCTCACATGTCAAAAAAGTAGGAGGAATGGAAGCAAAAAAAGAGAAGACTTATTTTTGACCATATTGAAACTTACTGGATGATTTATTATCACGTACGCGACTTTCGAGAACATCTGGATTATTATATACGTAATCAATAATATGCTGACCATTTCCTTCTCTCATTAATACATGGATAATTATAAGAATCTTGTATGCAATCTATTTAATAGTTTGGGATAAATGGAAAGAAGTGAAAGAGCATTAATTTTAAAAATTATTATCAACACTCCTTCTTTTAATCTATTAATTTATATATATTATTCTTACAATCCAAGAGTTTTCTTTTGAACGTTTTACAAGTGCGCGCATGATATCTCCAACACTATGTGGGTCTTGGTGAGTCAAAGCAACTAAAGCTAAATACATGGGGTTGTAAAATAAGATATAATATTTTTTCAAAAAAGAAGTCGGTCCGTGAGTTCATAACTTTTTGTTATTATTATGCAAAATGGAGTCAACAAAAGAGAAACCGAAATGAAGTTCTCGCTTACTATCCAAATGCTTTCTTTTCGGGGGTTGGTACTCCAACCGAGTTGCTTTTCTAACAGCTACTTCCATATTTTATATATATATAGATACAGTGGAAACAAAATAAATGGAAGAAAAATGTAAATGGAGGAAGGGATTTAAGTTGAACACATGGGGATGCAACGAATAAACTTCCACAGCTATGAGTTTCAAGAAATCCGGTAGAATTAGTAGCCGAGAAATGAAAGTTTCAAATCTCTCTATACTACACAACCACGTCTTTGTGACGTCGCTTTTTGTAGCGGGGTGCGGCACAATTCAAAAAAACAACAATACCAGCAAAAAAAAGATCCATTTCTCTCGGCCAAGGTTTTAAAACGAAATACTCCCCACTCTTTTTTTGTAATTTCTACACATGGCTTCGCGTCTTTTGAACACCACGTTGCTTCGTGTTGCTCGTCAACAAGCAGGTAACTTCAATTTAGACAATTAGAATACATGGACCGTTATATTAAGAATTTAAAAAAAGAGACAAAAATACACACAGACACGCTAATGAATTTATATTTTAATAATATAAATAAATATAGTTAAGCCAGTTTTCACTAACGCTGCTAAGCGTTCCTTGGCCATTAGTGCACCACGATTCCAAGGTATTATTAGAATTTTAATACATATACCAATGAAATGAGAAGAAAAACATATGTTGAGCGATGAAAATTGTTTAAAATTATGCATTAAAATATATTGACATTTATATATGAAAATTACTTGTATATATGAAATAATTAAAAAAAAACAGCACGTAGCGAAGACACAACAAAAATTCGAGCTGACCCTAACTACAAGTCGGGTAACGATCAACTTCACGAATACGGCAAATACCTCATCTCAGCTATGCCAAAGTTCATTCAACAATTTAGTGTTTACAAGGATGAATTGACCGTGTATGTTGCACCTTCAGGTCTTCATCCTGTCATGACCTTTTTGCGTGACCATACCAGCTCTCAATTCAAGTCTGTACAAGATATTACCGGTGTTGATTACCCTTCGCGCGAATATCGATTTGAGGTCGTTTATAACATGTTGAGCATGCATTATAACGCTCGTATCCGTGTCAAGACCTATGCTAGCGAAGTATCTCCTGTGCCATCTGTTGAACCCCTTTTCAGTGTTGCTAACTGGCAAGAACGTGAAGTCTATGATATGTTTGGTATCTTCTTTGTTGGTCATCCTGATCTTCGACGTATCTTGACAGATTATGGTTTTGAAGGCCATCCTTTGCGTAAAGATTTCCCTCTTACTGGTTACGTTGAAGTTCGTTATGATGAAGAAAAGAAACGTGTTGTCTCTGAACCTTTGGAATTGTCTCAAGCTTTCAGAAACTTTGAAGGTGCTTTATCACCTTGGGAACAAAATGGTATGTTTGAAAACAAACTGAGTTAATTTAAAATGGCGGAATATTAAGTAACGAGAGGAGGGAATAAACCTGTGATCTATTGGGAAGGAAGGAATGGTAGAAAGAAAGAATAGAAAGGATAAATAGAAAAAGAAGAGAGAGAAGAAATTCTGACACATCTTTGTTTTTTTTGTTTTATCTTTGATTGGAAATAGGTCCCGGCCGTGATGATACACCTAAACAACTTGAAGCCGAACCCGAAAAGAAATAGATACATTGTTTATATAAAAGACTATAAAATTCACACACTACAAAAAAGACTCGCATTTTTTTTCTCTTCTTTGCTTTCAATCAAATCGATTTGATCTCTTTTTTTTTTCTTTTTTTTTTCTATATTTTCTTTATCATCTTTTTATTTCATTAACAACAAACTCAATTGGAAAAGGGACATATAATGATGATAATGATGTGTCCAATGTCTAATGAAATGGATGACAACTGTCAAACATTGCGCTTTCATGATTGGCTTATAATTGTGTGTACTGCAGTATGTATTCTTGCTATCTTGTTTATCGTCTTGGGACTTACAGTTTTAATATTTACCAGGAGGGGAGGAAGAAAGTCATCAAGAAAAAGAGGATCATGTATGTATTGCGATGGTGATAATTATGACCCAGAAAGACAGCCGTTACTTTATGGTTATCGGCATACCAATAATGATTTTCATCCAGAAATGAAACGGACACCTACATATTATCAATGGAATAAACCATCTTTTCCACAACAAAATGAGAATTCATCATCATCACTATCATCATTAGCCATAGCGAGACTAGGATCAAGCGAGAAACATTGCTGGCATCAACGTCGTGAAGCTTTATTGAGACGTTTCGCTGCAGAATAAAAATGAAGTTTCATAGTATCTATTAAAAAAATACACTCATTCACTTGTTCCACCTCTTTTATTATATGTCAAGCATTCACATTCGTATGTACATGTCTAAATATATATAAATATACCCTTGACCTTAAACTATATCGCTCAAACCCTCCAAAACTATTTTGCTTACCCCCTGTTAGATTTGTACTGTATCTCACACGTGTGCATTTTTTATATTCTCTCATTATGTATACAGTATATCCAACCTTTATATTTCTTTATAATAAGATGATGGTCACCTTTTTATAATGTATAGTACTGCATACGTATATAAAATCATTTTGATCGTGTCAATAATAATAAGATAATAAGAGTGCGTGGCTCAATCCCCTGTGCCTTTCTTCGTACCTGTGTTTTTAGGAAATGTATTTACGACCTTGTTATTAATCGAGACCATCAAGTTACACAGTATTTTATAATATTCTTAATTGTTTTCCTGGAAACATATTGTTTTCTTCTATAACATGGTATGGCCGCCGCTTTGTATTTCTTTTTTATGCATCACATATAACAGTTATAGTTTATTTCGTCAAATCTTTATATGTGGGGGGGTCTTAATATTGATTTCTTTTTATTACCATTATTAGAACAGCAACAGATAAGTTTTTTTTTTATCTGGAACACTTGCTGCTCGTACATATGCATTATCAGTGAACTTAAGTTGTTCCACGTGAAGTTCGACAGCTTCTTGTTTTTCTCGAAATTCATTTGATAATTTTTATTTGTCTCATCATTATAAACCTTAATATGTTTTAATGGAATGTATTATTCCATTGGTTTCAAAATACTTGAATATAACCAAATTGGTAAGTACTGAATTGTTACGCATTTACAAGATTTTTCCTAATGATTAACGGGGGCTTTTTTTCACTTTGGCGTTGGGCGGCTTTTGATTGACGGCGATTTTTCTGATTGGCAAGAAAGGAAAAGAAGTACAATGGCGGCCGTAATTTCAGGTTGATGGGAGAATAATAAAGTCTCCTTGATATACGGGATGTAAATATTACAGATTGTGGGGAGAGAGTCAAAAGCAAAAAAACGCAATATCTGCTGTTGTGGTAGTCTTTAATATAAATTTAGATTTGTTTCTTCCTTAGTTCTCAGGACATTCATCATGTTTATAACCAAAAAGGCAATGTACCGAAGATCTAGTGAAAACTTACCATTCCTACTATGCTGTCTCATACATATTATTACGTACGCTTGTAATTTTTATGTATTTTATGAGAGAAACTGCTTTAGTTTCTACTGTTACTTTTATAAATGACGCCGATAGTGTTATAATTCACAACGCCATCATTAATTTGTTATTCTGCCATCAACCTGAAATTACGGCAGCTAATGCATTTTTTCTTTCCTGCCAATCACAAAAATCGCCGTCAATCAAAAACCCACCCAACGCCAAAGGGAAAAAAAGCTCCCCCCAATCATTAGGAAAAATCTTATATATTATCATGTCCTGTGTGACAGACTTTTGAAACTATCAAGGATGCAGGAGTCGGGTGAGCATCTCTTTTTTCCTTCCATGTTTCCCTGTGAATTATATATAATATATTATTCAGTTAGTGGTCGGTATAATTCTTTTGTCGTAGAGCAATAAACGATCAATGAGAAGAATATATTATTGCTACCTATAGTAAAGCATACTATAAATAATATACAATTACTATAATAGTTTAGTACATAGTTGTATCACAAATATATAGAAAGATTATATTGATACGTATATTAACAAAAAGCAGAAATTGATTATGTTTCACGTATTGATGCTTCATTCATACGTATCTCTTGTTATGATATAAATATTTAACGCTCTGTATTATATGTTTTTATGTACTTGTATATAATGATTCATTGTAAAAAAGCGGATATAATCTAAGCTTATATAATAATAAAAAAAATAGAGAACTGTCCTTGTAATCTTCCTTTGAAAAAATCTTTTATGTATGTGAATTTTAAAGGGGGTGTGACGATTCATTACTATCCAGAACAAAGTATACTTTTAGGCTATTAATATAATATAAAAAATATACGTATCATACAGTATATGACTATAAATGATAAAGTGTTGCTAAATAAAGCTTATTGATTTAAATCTACACATCCCCAAAAACAGTGTTTTGAATAGAAAAGGAAGATATCAATGATAAGAATCGACCATTATTGTTAGTATTATGATCAAAGATTTTTTCTTATAAAGCGAGAGCCATAACTTTTATTTTGGCACAAAATGATTATCGTCGGTAGTATGACTTTTGTAGTTGATATGTTTCTGAGTAGCAACAATTCATACATGATAACAGCAAAGAGCTTGACCAGAAAAGAGTTTGTTAAAAATCATCATGCAGCGTCAGCGGCATATGAATATTTGTCGTCACACGAAATTTTGCATAATGAAGGCAGATGTAAAGAAGTATAGGCACGAATGCTAAGAATAACTCAATTTTTGTTTTGTTTCCAAGGCCATCTAATAACATCACCGAAACGACAAGAACTGATTTTTTTTTTCAATTAATAGAATGTGATTACAAGAAAAAAGATGGAGCTCATAGCTTGATTGAGAAAGCCAAAAAAAAAACATCAGTATTACTACGATAGTTTATTTTTGTATAGAACTTTCTTAAAATCACCCTTCAAAAATTTTTCGGTAGTGATTTTGTATTCTTGGAATATTAAGCATTTTAGTTGATATAGTATTATAAAATTTGAGGTGAAATAAACCACCGCATCAACAACTACCTCCCTGGCTCATCTTTCGGGGTTATTTTAATCATATTTCTACTCTTGTCGCCCAAAACAAAACAAAAAAGATCAGTTTTCACTATTCTTTATAAACATGTCTCCAAAAATATCGTGGTTTCTATAAAAGACAAAAGGAATTTTTTAAGAGTGTGTCTAGACGAACAACTTACGTTGAGCCTGTAATTCCTATAATAGATCAGCATGGTAATCATGCCATTAATCCCTCCGTGATTCGCATTGTGTCCTCAGAATGGGAGGATGTAGTTGGAGCAACTAGAACCACAAAACGAAAATAAGTCGAAGACTAGACTAGAAGCTGGTCCAATATTTTGTCTTTGCTACTTGAGGCTTTCAAGCAAGGGTGTGGTGTTGAACACCATTACCTAAAGCATTGGGACCAAATGTAGATCCTTTGCTTTGCTCGTGTTCTAAAAAGGCTTCTAGGTTTATTATCTGCATCTTTAAATATGATATGTTTAAAAGTTATATAATATTATACAATAGAGCACGAATTAATAAATATAGCTCTTTTATATATAACTAGGCATGCGACGCGCCGAGATCCAGTTTTGTAAGAAATACAAGGATCACCGTTTGCCAATTGTTTTGATGCGTAGACAATTGTTTCCTCTTATTCTTGAGGACTCAAGTGTCGTTATCCATGTTGAGCAAATTCGATCAATGTATTTAATGCATTATATTGTCGCTCCTCAATTTATGCAATCTCCGAATGGACAAGAGCTGAGAATCACTACAAGGTAATTTAATGTAAACGCATAACAAAAAAATGGCATAAGATTTACTTTTTTTTTATCTTTTATATTGAAATTATATAGCTTCCTATTCCTGCTTCATTCAAGCAGAGGCTAAGTGAAGCTCTTCCGATGTATGCTCGAATGATGGCTAATCTCGAAAAGGAGCAGCGGGAAGCTTTCAACTTAGAAAGTGGATGCCCAGCATGCAAGTATATGGTATGACAACGTTTTATATGTTTTTGATATTAACCCCACTTTTAATAAATCACTAAAGGAATTATAAAATATTGATGTAATATATAATATAATAGCATGGATCCAAGACTGTTGCTGCTGATGGAAACTTCCAGCTCAGTCGATATTCTAGAATGAATGAGCGGTCAAAGGATGTTGTTTATCCGGGCCAAGATGAAGTGAACCGTTATTGGGTAACGCCTGAAAATGTTGTCTTGTACAATGAGACAGTATGTATACTTTTTTTTGGACATTATAATGTTGTTGATTATGTGTACTTACAAAGAATAACTTTTTGATATTTTAAGGCAAATGAAGGTTGTAGCAACTTTCAGGCGTTGAATAAGAAGGGTGGGAATAAACGCCATTTAGAGCAAACTGGTGTTTTTGCATGTACCTGTGAGCATGGTTACCCTCTGGTTGCTATGGATATGACCACTCCAGGTGAAACGTAAGATTTATTAAAGATCATAATTATCTATTAATAAAATTATATATTGACTGGTATATATTAGCTTTGGATATATCCTTAGCTGCCTAAAGCAAGTGGTTCAAATGCTTCATTATGGACCAAACATCAAGGTTTGTTATGATGTAGGCTGCAAGTTGACGACAAGTCTCGAAAAAACTGAAAGCCTCACCTGTATCAAAGATGTTCCTATCCCAGTTGGCATCTTTCATATCCTTAACCACAGACCGGCATGTCAACTTACATGTCATCCAAGGGTCAACGCTGGTTGGGGATTGCAAGATGGTGAGCATCTTGAAAGAATGTGGTCAAACCTCTCTGGTTTCATTTCTATGACTAGGAGTATGTCCTCTCTGAATAGACGACTCACGCTATCAACTGCTTTGGAGTTCTATGCGCAACAGAAGATAGACACAATTGGTATGTGATTATAGAAAAAAGATAAAAGTGGTTGGATCCTTTTTATGGCGATGTGGATATGCGATGTGGATCAATCTTAATTATTTGAAAACTGAAAAAAAAGAGCGGGACTTGGAGATTATTTAATAAAGTTAAAAATAATGATTACTCACAAACATCTTAATTCTATAATAGGCACCAATCTGAAACGCAAGTTCAAACGTGCATGTCTTCTTCGAAGAGATGCTCTGAAAGCTCTCAGGAAAGCAGGCATTAAGGAGGATGACGAAGAAAGGTTGCAAAATCTGCAACATGTGTGGGACCAACAGATCAGAAGCACTGTTGCTTCTATCACAAACGGGAGTGGCAGGTTTGCTGCATCAAACAGAGCAATCGAGAATCTCCGGGTTGCAATTGCTATATTCGATTTGATTGACCACGCATTTCGTGTACAAGGCAATGGTAATGATTTTTTATTGATATAAATTAAATTGAATTTGCCAATGAATAGACGTATTGATAGTATAATTTTTATAGGTCATAATCGGACACAAAGTCTTGCAGCACAACGACAAGCAGCCCAAGAACAAGTGGCTCGTAAACTAACCAAATACAATGAAAAAATACGTGCTGGGCCTGTTTTTGGTAAGCATATATACAGTATAGCGAGTTGTTGAATATAATTACTGTTTAGTAACATACGTATGTACACAGGTTTTGAAGAATACGAATATGTAAATGGTGTTTTACGTAAACAAAGCCATTTTCGTTTCCGAATGAATATTGTGAATCTTATGACAGGTGACCAACCCTATGATGTCTTCCACGGTCTCCAAAGAGCTAATGAAGAGCTCATAATACTAAAGGTTAGAAAATCAAATTTATCGACTTTTTTTTTTGTAATACTAATATTTAAACATCATTTATATACCGATCTATAGGATGAAGCTACTTCAGTTCTTAAGTATGCTGACGCTATTGTCGAGCAACTTAAAAGCGCCGTTAAAAATCCAATTGGGGCGTATTCTTTGCCTAAATATTATGAGCAAAAAGGAATGGTGTTCGTACAAGCACGAAAACTTCAGCGAGCAAGAGCATGGAAGAAGGAACAGAGGAAGCTCTTGGTAAAGATTGTTGATGATATAACCGCACAAACTATTGAAGGGGAAATGACGATGAAGAAGAGGATGCTGCAGTGGAGGCAGAGCCATTGCATTAGCTGAATTCTAGAATTCGAAGGAGTCATCTTTAGGGAATCAAGACAAGTAACGGGTGCGCTCGTTAAAGAAAGCAGCAACACCTTACATTGATTTCCGAGTTATCCAACTTCCGTTTATCAGGGCCGAGCAGTAGGTATATATATATATATTTGATTTATTCTCCCATGATCAAGTTGAAGCTGCCATTTATCGATTATCATTTCCTCCTAGTCCGCCATCTTTGCCTAGTTCTATTATCTTTGCAAGTATCCTGGAACACATTTGGAAGGCTCACTGAAATATTATTTTTGATAATATCCCTTTTATCACCCAAAACATCATCACTCGTATCCATAGTCATCTCTTACAAAGAACTCTCGAAAAAGATTTACACACCTTAGTACAATAGGTTACACAAAATTTTACCTCCTCGTTTTTTCCTCCTCTCAATATGACTCTTTTAAGAGCGCCTATATATATATATATATATTTGATTTATATGCTGCTAGATGATTATATCATATGTGTGCTTTAAATCATGTGATTACCGATTTACCGGACTTACAAACACTTATCCCATCATTTTATTACACTCATTAGGATCACGCTGTATGGAAACAAGCATTTGACCTTCAATTATTAGATGGAATTTTATTACATGACTCGGATTTCAGGATCATTAGGTAAACAATATACTTTTTTTTTCTTTGAAAGCAATTATCTTTTCTGGAATGTATAATTTAGTCAAATTGTTATAACAAATATTATATCTATATATCTATATATCTGAATGTTCATCTACTGTTAAAAAAATCTTGTAAAAATTGATCAATTAGATAAAGACACGAAGTTGAAAAAATGGGATATGATCTACTGGCACCTTGGAACCCAAAATGAACTTTTTATTTGTGAAGACAAACCAGAATCATCCAACCATGCTGAAACTTCCCTGACATGAATGTATATTGTGAAGGTGGCCCAATTCATGTCAAGGTGCATTTGCTCTTAGCTTCAGGGGACCTGATAGGATGCCAGGAAATTGCACACCATACCGGGAATAATTCCGAATATGGATGTAGGCAATGCCGCATCAAAACAACATCTGAAATTAGTCCCGCTGGTAAAGGACGTGGTCGTTACTACCCTGGAACGGAAGCGATGTCCGATCCAAGAACAGACAATGAATTCGTACGAGGAATGCCAGTAAGTTTGAATAACATTAACGAATAATAAACCTTTTTCATTTACTGACCTTTTTTGCTTGCATTGAAATAGGACTTTGGTATCAAAAAGGCAACTCTGTTCGGCCAGTTAAAGGCATTCCATGGTTACAGCTTTTTTGGGTTGGACGAAATGCACTGTATTGGAGCTAATGTGACAAGAAAGCTGTGGGACATGATCACCGGCAATTTTCCAACTAATGTGAACTCCACCATCAAACTTCGCCGTGGACCATGTTCAGATATAGGTAGGGCGATTGTTGATTCAGGATCAACAATCCCATCTAGAATATTTGAAGGAGCATTCAGAGGTATGTGTACATTTACTTTCTTTATATACACCTGCGTGATAAAATAATTTATCAACTTTTATTAACATACTTATTTCATTGATAGACGTCTCAAAAAAGGCAGGCCTTATGCGTTCCGTGGATTGGATCATGTTCCTTCAGCTAATAGTTCCAACACTTGTGTTTGAACAACTAGTTGAAGAATATGGTCGCAATTCTAAACAAGTCGAAGCTATCATGTCTCTTGTGATAGGATGCACCTTGTCCTTACAATGGGAGATTGACAGCGAAGATCGCTCTAACATAAAAAAGTAAGTGTAAATCTTTCTATTTTGTTTATTGAACTTTGATAAAAAAAAATTAATCATCAATAATTTGATTATATTTAGAAACTTACATACTTGGCACTTGCACATGAAGAATAAGATGGACCACAATTTATATACGGTGAATTTTCACTTGCTTCGTCACTTCCATGATATAATCGAAAAGCTGGGGCCCTTGCGTGGTTACAGTACTAGATCGGCAGAGCGCGCAATTGGTTAGTATATTATTACTGAATACCCCATTGCCACACTAAATAGATACTTACTATCTGCTTTCACAATATAGGATTTTTCAAACGTCATATAAAACTACGTGTCCAACCTGGAGCCAACGCTGTCAAGATTATCAAACGTCAACTAATCATGCGTAACTTTGAGCGCGTGTATAAGAGCGATGAGCTCCCAGAAAACCAGTATATCATACCTGATGAAGATGAAGAATATGAAGAAATGATGTTATGGTGCAAGGCCACTGATTATAATGCAAAATATAATCTTGTTGAATACTTAACAAACTATTGGCATTTCCAGTTTCATGATGACTGGGTACTTCACAGTGTACTAGACAACAACATCCGTATTGGAAAACGATTCCTCAAAGATGGTCTGATATTCCGTTGCCAAGAATATCCCAGCACAGCCAAAAAACCAGACACACTAGTTAAACTAATACTGCCAACTACATCTGGTTCGGGAATGTTCTTTGGAGACCTATTGCTGTTTTTCACACACACTTATGAGGGTAACATCAAGTAAAGTATGATCAACAACGTATCAAAATGCTTCAGTGTTTCGAAGAAAATTTATTAATGAAAGAACTCATACCTTACCTTGAATCCATCACCGCACAAACACATGGTCTAAAGGTGTTAGTTCTTGGAACAAAGAAGATCGGAAACAACTATATACATTATTATACAAAAGCGGAAAAATCTATACCTGCAACAGCAACATCTCAATGTGCAGCTTTGGCTGAATTTATGACAATGGTCATTTCTTTGAATGTACGTATATCATATGCATTATTTATGTATCACACGTAGAGGCATTGGTGGGTGTTTTAGTAATAATTTATTATTTATTAATTCATTATACCTATATCCATATAATAGTAGCGTGAATTGTTGATGGATTTTATTAGGGTACAAATAGCCAAGGGATCTGTTTCGTCGTACAAGGTTATGTACCTCGAAAGTTCAAGTGATTCTGAAAATTCATTCCAAGAAAGCGAGGAAGATAGTTACATGGTGTTGTATCCAACACATAATATTTATAAAAATAATTATTTATGAGAGAACACGTAAGTCAACCTTCTACGATGATAACAGATAACAGCTGCGTAGATATACCATATCGTCAACCAGACAAAATCTAATATTAATATCATTTATCTTATATTTATAATTCACATAGTCATAACAAATATAAAGCCACATGTGCCTGTATACACTTATTGATATATCCCACCAATAATAGGAATGTCATATAGATAGAGTTATTCTATTATTTTAATAAACATCCATTTACTTTATTCAAATTTTGGTTGATATAACACTGGTCAAACATTACTAACTTGGATCGAACCTCCTTCTACTAAGCTTACTACATAAGAAGCTTGAATCCCGCACCTCCACCTACAAAATACACTCTTCTGTCGATTACTAATAATCGTAACAACAATAATAATAAATAAATAAAAACCTTTTCCTTACTTATTCCCAAGAACCACTCGTTCGTCAATAACTAAACCTTTGATACATTCATCTTCTAACTTCCACTTTACCCCATGTACCTCTTTTTAATATCCTACGTCCTTTTCCCTCGAACCACGCCAGGGTTTTTAATTCTCTTTATATACGTACGCGTATGAGCCGTCTCAAACAAATATGACAAATCTGCCGCTGTGTTTAATAGGAGACATTAAATAAAATAACCGACGTATTGTGGGAAAAAAATCAATTTGGTAATTTGATGACACAAGGCAGAAACATATAGATGATATGGCATAAAAAAGTTTATGATAATATTAACTGGTACTACTTACGTAATTTATGACAGCCTTCTTGCCATATTCATAAAAAATCGTTATTTTTCTTTTTTACAAATTGAATGGCTTGGTTTGCAAGTTAAAGCCAAGACAATATGCTTTATTTATTTTTTATTTTTTGATATGATGACATGGAGTATATATATGCCTAGTATTTGGCTTTTTTTGCCTCATTATAGTTATTTTTTTACTGCTTTCTGTTGTGTTTACAGTAATGGTGGTAAAATAGTTTGGCAAATCAACTATATTCTATAAGACATCACACGAAAATTGATTGTTATTTTTAAGAGTTAAGATATGAAGGGTGGATCGTCTTGTTGATAATAATGGTAGAATAATAAGAGGTGAGGTATAAGAAGGGATAATTCATATAATGAATATTTGAATATAGAATTTATCAGGGTCACATGTTGCAAGTTCAAAGATTGGTACAAAAGCATGCATATAATTCCTTATTGTTTATTATTATTCAAATTTAAACTTTGATAGACAGTGAAAATAAAGAAAACGTGTTGGAGGGTTCTGCTTTAGCGGTTAACTTTTCTTTTCTTTTTTTTTTCACTTACTTTTCTTCTCTCTATATATATATTTATATTATACAACCAACTTTTTAATCATAACCAAATAGCACAAATATGAAACTGCGCGATCTACCACCAGAGATTCTTAGTTTAACACTCCAAACTTTACAACAATCTGATCTCTATCAGTGTATTTTTGTCAATCAACGATTCAATGCTGCGGCTATTCAACATCTATGGAGAACACCTGTCATTCATAACCATCAACGATTTAAATTGTTCATTAAATGTTTACGTTCAAATAAAAAGCCCGTTGGTAGCTGGGTTCGACATTTTCGTATTACCTGGGGCGGTGGAGGATCAAATACAGCAACAGCAGCAACTTCAACTTTTAATGGAGTAGAGCACCACCATCACCGTGAACAACAACAAGAACAACGACAACAACGACGGCGATTGCAACAAGATTATTATTTCGACGATGACGATTGTTTATTATTGTTACCTTATGTGCCTCAGCTTGAGGAATTCGCCGTACAAAACTCGGATCGTTTAACAGACAGAAGTATTTGTATGATTCCGACTTATTGTAGCCAACTTGAAATCTTATATTTAAAACGTGCCGACATTACTTATCGTTCAGCTCATCATCTCGGACGTGGTTGTAAACAATTGCGGAAATTAACTTTTGACCACTGCCTCAAATTACAGCCAATGACATTATTACCTTTTGCCGATTGTCCTTTGGAATATTTAGATTTATCTGGATGTAAATGGATTAATGTGGAGGATACAGCTTATGACATACGTGCATTTAAACGATTACGACATTTAGATATCATTTGTAGTGATAAAACCGTCATGATGAACGACTTCTTATCCACATTAGCAAGTAAGAGACCATCATCGACAATAGTACCACCATCATCATCATTCTCGTCAGATATATATCTTCGACATCGACAAAATAGCAACAGCAACAACAATTATGACATGATTATGAATAATGATGATGACAACATGGTGGTACCAGAACTCGTATCATTTTCAATGACTGGATGTAATGAAATAAAGGATATGGCAGCTATTCAATTTATTGAAGCACATCCTCATTTAGAATATTTGACAATGATGGCATGTGGAATTACAGATGCAACGTTGGATGCTATTCGACGTTATTTACCCCGATTGATTTATTTAGATATATCGTTTTGTCATTCAGTATCCATGAGTGGAGTACGTCGTTTAATTCGAGGCAGTAGATTACAAATGATTGGATTAAAAGCTTGTGGATTACGCAAATTTCAATTTCCTGAGGTACCATGCAGGCGTAGTGATTTATTACGACAAACCCAAGTGGATATTTTTAATGAAGCAGAAATTGATCTTATACGTAATTATCCTGATGCGTTACCTGAACCTATCTTTTCTCAATTATCTGAAGAAGAAATACAACAGCAAGGGGAACAAACCGATGACAATGACAACGATGAACAACAAGATGAACAAATGATGCAGATTGATCCTATTGATGTTGAAAATTCAGATGAAGATCAAGTAGCTGCTGTATACGCTTTAATCCACCAATCTTTGGAAGCTAATATTTTGTAAATAGTATTTTTTTTTCATATATATATGTAACTTTCCCTCTCAAATCAATGGTTCACATGAACCTTTCAATATTCCCTTTATTATTTTTACTTGGTAGTCCACTTACATTTTACTTTTATATTTATATACATAATAAAATAATAATATGATGGATAAAATAGTTTAGATATTTCTTCTTTTTACTGTGAATACATGTAAATCATTCTATATATTTGCTGCGCATTTTTCTGATTTCCACATTTGTCTTATTACACCTTCCCATTTTAAGCCTTTGTTAATAAAAGTCAGTCCACTGTGGCGCAGTCAGCTGATTTTTTTTTTTATAAAAGGAGTGCATTTATTGATTTACTCAAGAATTGTTATTATTAGATCAACAACCTTGTTTCCCAATACCAATGGCTGTTCAACCAACAAACCTTCCAAAGACTTTAACACTTGAGTCATATATTGATCAAAAACAATTTGATGAACTCCCAGAAAAAGGAAGACATATAATCGGTCAATTCGATGATGATTCCATTGTAGTTTATCAAGCCTATTCACCTCCTATTGCTAATTATGCAGTCGAACATCAACATTTTGGCGGCTCCAATTTCAGTTTTGATCGTATGTCATGGGTTAAGACCAGTTTTGTATGGATGCAATATCGATGTGGTTGGAACACAAAACCAAAACAAGAAAGAACATTAGCCGTACGTATTAAACGTGAAGCATTCGATTATATTGTATCCATTGCAGTAGGGAGTCGTTTTATTGAAGAATACCATGGCACCAAGGAAAATTATGAAAAAATCAAAAAACAAAGCGAGGTCAGACGACAATGGGACCCAGATTATGCACCTAATCTTGAGTTTAAAAGACTCGAACGACGCGCTATCCAATTAGGGTTGCGAGGAAGTATATTACGTCGCTACGCAACGGAATGGATCGTCTCGATTGAAGATATTACACCGTATGTGGAAGAAATGAGACAAAGGTTACAAGACACAAAAGATCCAATGTCTCTTTGGGTACCCGTGGAACGTGTTTATAAGGAAGAAAAGGAAGTTGTTTACAATTAATAATAATACTCACTTTTCTATAATACGACTCAGCAAAATAGGTATGATACGTAATAAAATAACTGTATCATAATAACATATGTACCCATACTACATTAGTCTGTAAAAATCATCAATCTTTTCTTTCTTGTGTTATTTACGTATGAATCTCCTAAATTTTTTTAACTTGTGATACAAATAATAATAGAATAAAAACTGAAAAGCCTTGTATGATAATTATTGTTTTGACACAGCCTATTATTATTATTATACTACTACCAAGTATAAAGTTGGGGCGCAGAAAAAAAAATGTGGAAGATCATTTGTTTGGTAACTTCTCTCTCTTTTTTTTTTTTTTTTGCTATTCTGGAACAATCTTTTGATGGTATATATCATTAATAGTATCGAATCTTCGTTAATACGGTATTTTTACATAAAATCGAGTTCAATATACTTTTATCCTACATCAATTGTGTATTGAATCAACAATTATTCAAAAGAATAGTACTAGTTCATTTCATTAGAATAGCTCCAAAAAAAGAGAGACTTTCTAAAATTGATATAGTTTCTTATCTTGTAAACAACATGATTTATGCAATCAAACTTTTGTGTACGTATATAATTAATATACATTCATAGATATATAAACAAAGTTGCTAAAAATAATTTACAACAGTAATAAAAATAACAACATGTTATAAAATATAGAAAATTTATGCCTGAATAAAACGCTGAGTCAAAATATCTTAGTTTATGTATACACATATTACAAAAGAAATAATTAGCTTTTACTTCTTTTGATCGATAAATAACTATATTAAGATAATTTGAATAACTTTTTTTTTTGAGAGTTTATAATATGCTATGCATAAAAATGGTAAGTAAATATGTATTGAACGACTATTATGCTTATCATATATCGATCAAGCGGAGCGAAAAATGTGGACAACGGTAAAATGGCAAACAGGTAAAACCGGGAAAAAAAGAAATAGTAAAGAAGTTAAAGGCGCCACATAATGATAATAATAATAATAATAATAATGATAGTCACTTGATTTATTTGGAATTCAAGGGGGGAAGGAAAAGGGTTGTAGAATAATGAAAAAAAACAATGAGTTTCTTCATCACTCAGCTTTATTAATAATCCCACTTTGCTTTTTTTTCCTTAATAAGAGAAATTTCTTGATCTACTCACAACTGGGTTAAACTTCTCTCCCCAATCACCTATCCCCACATCCCTTCTCGGGTAAATATGGTATCCATATTTTCTTCTCCCCCCCCCTTTTTTATTTTATTGTAAATGAACTTGTATTTTTTAAGAAGGGTTTATAAGCCCTTTTGTAAACTAGAATATCTCAATTATTAATAAAAGTAATTCTTTTAAAAAAATTCGCTCTTTTTCTTCTCTTTTTTTGAAACATTTTTTTTTTATCTAGACAATAACTTTTTATTGCGCCTGAACACGTAAGACATATAGTTTTTTTAGTTTTCGGTCTTTTAATAATAATAACCTATCTTTAGTTATATGAGAGAGAGATTGAATAACTGACAGCCTTTCTTTTATTTTATATTTCAAAGTTAATCCACCTTACTTTTCTTCTTCTTCTCACTTTCTCTCTAAAACTTCTCCTTTTTTTTTTTTATTCACCACCCTCCTTCATGGACAATTCTTTTGTCAAGACATCGAAAGAGGTCTGTGACCACTTTGGGGTCAATCCCAATGTTGGATTAGAAGAAGGCCAAGTATTAAAACAACAAAAAAAATATGGCAAAAATGGTAAATAATATAACAAGAAGATAGATACAATTTTATTATTTTGGGCGGCTATTTATCAAAAAGGAAAAGGAGATAAAAAAAAAATAAAGAAAAAGAAGAATAGAATTTGTGTGTGGTTGTATATTGGAAGTGGTATTATATAGGTTGAATAACTAACATTGTATATATGCTTTTATTTTTGAAATTGTGTTCATTTAGAGTTACCCGAGGAAGAGTCAACACCATTATGGCAACTTATTTTAGAGCAATTCCAAGATCAGCTGGTCTTGATTTTGTTAGCAGCCGCCATCATCTCGTTCGTATTAGCCTTTTTCGAAGAACACGATGGAGCTGAATCAGCAACCACCGCTTTTGTCGAACCGATTGTCATTTTACTTATTTTGATTGCCAATGCCACCGTTGGTGTACTTCAAGAATCTAGTGCTGAAAAGGCTATTGATGCCTTACGTGAATATTCGCCCGATGAAGCTAAAGTTCTTCGCAATGGTAGTCTTTCGAAAATCCGAGCAGAAGAACTTGTACCTGGTGACATCATTGACGTGGCAGTAGGTGACAAAATTCCAGCCGATGCGCGTGTACTTGAAATTTATTCTAGTGTTTTTAGAGTCGATCAAGCTGTCTTGACTGGTGAATCTGTTAGTGTCAACAAATATGTTGAGGAAATTCATGATGAAGGTGCTGTTAAGCAAGATCAACAAAATATGTTGTTTTCCGGTACTACTTGTGTTTTGGGTAAAGCGCGTGCTATTGTTGTTCAAACAGGATCTTCAACTGCCATTGGTGATATTCATACTTCTATTTCGTCGCAAATTAATGAAAAGACCCCTTTGAAACGTAAATTGGATGAATTCGGAGATATGTTGGCCAAGGTCATTACCGTTATTTGTGTTTTAGTCTGGATTGTCAATATTCGTCATTTCAGTGATCCTTCTCATAATGGTTGGATTCAGGGTGCTGTTTATTATTTCAAGATTGCTGTCGCCTTGGCTGTCGCTGCTATTCCTGAAGGCCTTGCTGCTGTCATTACTGCTTGTTTGGCCCTTGGTACTAAGAAGATGGCCAAATGCGGCGCTATTGTCCGAAGCTTACCTAGTGTGGAAACTCTTGGCTGCACAAGTGTTATTTGCTCCGACAAAACCGGTACCTTGACAACGAATCAAATGAGTGTTTCCAGAGTATGTATTTATATATAAGAATGGATTATAGAAAAAAGGGAATTTAATGAACTAAAACAAAAATGGGGGGGGGAATATTTTTATTTTTATTTTTATCTATCTAGTTTGTTTCTGTGGATACTGCATCAGGTCTTTTGAATGAACTTCATATTGATGGTACTAGCTATGAACCTATTGGTGCTGTCAAGACTGTTGATGGAACAGTTACTGCGCACTTACCCACCAGTAATGCAGTTATGCGTGAAGCTGCATTGGTATGCTCTTTGTGTAACGATGCTAGAATTGTTTATGACGAGGTAAAAAGATAAACAACAAACAAATTTTTAGGCTTTTGCATAATTATGTTTATTTTCTTTTCTGGGGATGTAAAGGAAAAATTGGGGGGAGGGGAGAATGGCGTGATTTTTTTTTTTTACTAAACACAGTTATATTTCCTTTATATATATAATATATAGTCTTCCGATCTTCATCAATGTATTGGTGAACCTACTGAAGCTGCACTTCAAGTTTTGGTTGAAAAATTAGGTACCGATATCACCGATATCAATGCTAAATTAAGTACCCTTTCCAAAAAGGAACGTGCTACTGCTTGTAATGATCATTACAATGGTCAATTTAAACGTCTGGCCACACTTGAATTCACTCGTGATCGTAAATCTATGTCTGTTGTTGTCTCCTCCGCTACCCAGAACACACTTTTGGTTAAGGGTGCACCTGAATCCATTTTGGATCGTTGTGCTTTTGTCAAGACCCATGATTCTGCTGCGCCTGTTCCCATGACTAAAGCTATTCGCGACGAATTAAACAAAAAGATTTTGGAATATGGTAAAGGATTATCTTTGCGTTGTATTGGTTTGGCCAAAATTGACAACGTCAATGTATCGAGCTTTGATTTACGTGAACAATCCTCATTTATCAACTATGAAACCAACATGACTTTCCTTGGACTTGTCGGTATGATGGATCCCCCTCGTCCTGAAGTAGCTGCTTCAATTGAAAAGTGTAAAACAGCTGGTATTCGTGTCATTATTATTACTGGTGATAACAAGGATACAGCTGAAGCCATTGGTCGCAATATTGGTGTTTTCGAGGCTGATGAAGATTTGACTGGCAAGAGTTATACTGGACGTGAATTTGATGCATTGTCGCCTGCTCAAAAGATTGAAGCTGTTAAGCGTGCCAACTTGTTCTCACGTACTGAACCTGCTCATAAACAAGAATTGGTTGATTTGTTACAATCCGTTGGTGAAATTGTTGCCATGACGGGTGACGGTGTCAATGATGCTCCTGCTTTGAAACGTGCTGATATCGGTGTTGCCATGGGTAGCGGTACTGACGTGGCTAAATTGGCTGCTGATATGGTTTTGGCTGATAATAACTTTGCTACTATTGAAAAGGCTGTTGAAGAAGGCCGTTCGATCTATAATAATACCAAACAATTTATTCGTTATTTGATTTCCTCCAACATTGGTGAAGTTGTTTCAATCTTTTTGACTGTTTTGCTCGGATTGCCTGAAGCTTTGATTCCTGTTCAATTACTTTGGGTCAATCTTGTTACAGATGGTCTTCCTGCTACTGCTCTCGGTTTCAATCCTCCCGATCATGATATCATGCGTCGTCCTCCCCGTAGTGGCAAGGAATCTTTGATTGATGGCTGGTTATTTTTCCGCTACATGGCTATTGGTACCTATGTTGGTCTTGCAACCGTTTTCGGTTATGCTTGGTGGTTCATGTTCTATTCTGAAGGTCCTCAGATTTCATATTATCAATTGGTATGTTTATAATTTGCATAAACTGAAATGTTGGATTTATGTATATATATATGTTTGTGTGTAATCGATAATTAATTTATCCTTGTCTGTGTATAAATTTAGTCTCATTTCCATCAATGCTCTGATTTGTTCCCTGAAATTGGATGCGAAATGTTCACCAACACTTTTTCGATGAAGGCTACCACCATGAGCTTATCTATTCTTGTTGTTATTGAAATGTTGAATGCTATGAACAGGTAATGTAAAAATTGAAGGTAATGGCTGAATAATCTTAGAAAAGAAACTAACTCATAATGATTTATATATATATTGTAAAAAATGTATAGTTTGAGTGAAAATGAATCGTTGCTTACTTTGCCCTTGTGGAGCAACCCCTACTTGGTCTTATCTATTGTTCTTTCCATGGCTTTACATTTCATGATTCTTTACGTTCCATTCTTTACGCAATTATTTGCTATTGTACCACTTAACACTGAAGAATGGAAGGCAGTCTTATGGATTTCTTTACCAGTTATCTTTTTGGATGAAGGGTTGAAGTTTATTACACGTACTTGGATTGCTCCACCTACAAAGACTGCTCATGCATTAAAGAAGTCGAAGAAGGATTAAAAAAAAGATTTAGAATTTTTCTTTTGTTGTTGTTTTTTTAATATTATTGGTTTTTTTTTTCCTTTTTTTTATATATTTCCCACTCCTCTTTTTGTTATTATCTAACACTTACCATACACACACACACACCCCTTTTACACATAACCTCTCTTTATAAATATATCGCTCAAAGTAAATATATACACCACTTAAAATAAAGCAAAAACTTTAAGTTTTTAATCAGAAAAATATGCATTCATGTCTAAAGGCTGAGTATTAAAAAAAATGTTGAAAAGACGCGTTTACACAGAAACTGCTTTTTTTTTTCTTCAAGATCTTTTGAAAAAAAAAAGAGTAATGATTCTTTTTATGAGTTTTCGAGAAATTTTAAGCCAAAGAAGATAAAAACCAATTATACAATTCGAGGATTATTTTCCTGATCTTATTGTGATGTTTTGAATTGAACAGAGAACTGAGGCTTTTATCTAGGAAACCAAAAAGAATCTTTTCTTTATATTTATTTTTCACTTGATTGAAATGAAAAAAAAAAAAAAAATAAGAAGCAAGGAAAGAAAAAAAGAACACTCTTTTTGATGTACCAATGATGACAAAAACGCACGAGCTCGAGAAGTTTTTTTTTTTTAAAAAAAAACAATGTGAGCTAATAATATAGTTTTCAATCTTAGGTCCTTTGAGGTAAATATTACCATTTACCTACATCAAAGTTAAGAGGCGAAGCTTTTTTTTTCTTGCTTTTTTTTCTTTATATAAATGCTCAAATGATGACATTAAGGCGAATGCTATGTGAATTAAGTTATTTTATTTTAACTCTTCCACAAATGTGCTTCTTATGATAAACGTCTGATGAGCGAAATTATATCTTGTAATATGTGTAAATACTATCCCGAAGGTGGGAACAATTTACTACTTTCGACATGAATAAAGTGAAAAAATATATTGCTATTGGTTACCATAGCAACCGTTCCAATCAATATCTTTTAACAGAGGTTAAATTATAATAAAATGAAAAATGTTAAATGTTACCATAGCAGCAGGTACTACTATTGGCGATCTAAAGTTGTTGTATGTTGAAAATTTACAAAAATAAAAAAGGGTTAATTTGACAACTGGATGATTATTCTGCAATTATGTGTATGGTATTACGCTTATGATAATGAGGGATTTTGAGTAAAATTAAATATTTTGTGAAAAGCTATTTATTATTATCATCTATAATATATAAATAAAATATACCACTATGAAAGAACTGCGTTCATGAAACGGAGAAGTTGGATTTCAAAAATTGTACAGTCTTTATCTTTAAATAGCTTGCTGCTTGAAAATTAAACTTTTGCAATTTTTCTTTTATTTAGTCTAAAGAGTCACTTATATATGTTATATAGGCTGCCACCAAATGAATGATTCTACATCTCAATTTTCGTCTTCTTCAAACATACAATGCGAATATAATGAGCTAAAGACCAATGTCAGCAACAGAAAAAGTTGCGACTATTGTCGAAAAAGGAAAGTTCGATGCAATTCCCATTTACAACAACCATGTAATCAATGTAAAAAAGCTGGTGTAGAATGCACGATATCGAAACGCAAGAAAACTAGTAGAACACACCTTGAGAAACGAATAAGTCAGCTCGAATCTCTTTTATATGGAGAAAATACCAGCATAACAAAACCATCCATCTCTCAGGATATGATAGCTACATCAGCGGCAGCAGAACGGCAAGCTATCAATAATAATAAAACTCTTTCACAGCAACAAGGAATACCCAACAAAATTATCTATTCATCTTGGATGAAAAAAAATAACATCGTAAGACAATCAAGAGGTTTGCAATCCATGTTAACTGATGAAAATGATAGATTATCATTATTACCATCTACATCAATGCAAAGTACCATAAATATGATACAAGAAATACCTAATCTAACCCCAGAGCTGACAGAAAATTTGATTGAAAGGTATATATGGACGGTTTTACAAATTTTTGTTTTGTATTATGGGATATTTTGGAATCAGAAAACTCATAATGGACGAATAAATGAATTGGACATACTATATTTAGATATTTCAATTTCATTCATCCGCGCATACCAATGATCGACAAACGTTCTTTTTTAATGCAATATTATTATCAACATCCTCAACCTCTCGATCGTCTTTTATTTTATGCTGTACTCGCAGTAGGATGCCAATTTCTACCTAAAGTTGAACTCTCAGCTGAAACGACGATGGAGCGAAAAATAGGACGACATTTACGAGAAAAAGCTATGGATGTGATGCAAATTGCTTATAAACAATCCAAAATAACCACACTCCAAACATTATTAATGATGGCAATGCTTGTTCCGAATTCAGCTAATGATGAAGGATCATCAACAAACTGGCAAGTAAATAACCACACCCCATCCCCTATGTGTACATTAAGTTGTATGGGTAGTAAATTTATAATCAATGTTAATTAACTGGATAAAATTAAATTATATGGGTATATGAAACTACTAGGCTTATCCTTGGAGCTGTAAGTTAAGAAAAAAAAATACAACTTTGTAAAAATAGCATTACATCTAAAGATATGAAAAATAGTGAATTGAGAATAAGACCAAAATTAAATTTATCTTTTTTTTTGTTTCTGTATACCAATTTTTGATGGACTTAATAGGCAATTCGTATGGTAAAGCTTTTCATATTCATTCAACTCAAAAAGAAAAAACAACAACTTGACCATTTGATTGAAATTTTAATAGAGCTTACATACATTATTTCAACAATTTATTATATTAGAGTCAAGATTTGGAAATATTTCGTGAAGATCAGTATCAACATCTATCAAGATGTGAAGTTGAATTACGTCGACGATTAGCATATAGTATATACATGTGGGACAAGTATGCATCTGCTGCTACTGGAAAACCATTTACTGTCAGAGATGAAGATTTTTATGTTCAGATTCCATCTACATATGAACAAGAACCAGATGATGGTATCAGCCTATACGTACTTGCCAATCGGGATAATGATGGAGATAATTATAACATTCCCAAGTTATTACAGCAGACAGAAAAGGATATTCGTACAAAGCGATCTGTCTATGAACTACATGTTCGATCTATTCCTTTGTCACAAATGATCAGTCAAATTCTTGTTTCTTTGTATCTTCCAAAACTAGCAATTTATGGGGATAATAATAACAGTAACCATGTTGGTATGGATATCATTATGAAATTAAATAGTGAACTTGATGCATGGCGGAAAGCGGGATTAGAACAAGCAACTACCAGCCCGTCTCTTTATCGACCTGGTATAGTATTATACTGATATAAAAATACAAAGATGTGACAATAGATAAAGCACTCTTTTTTTTTTATCAAAATGCCAATTGTCTAAAACAGATGGGTTTTTTTTATTAGAACTTTTTGAAACATTTTATAATGTTGGGATACTACTGCTTTATTTGCCATTGATCTCTAACTTCACTGCAATTCAACACGTTACCATTACTGATCCTAGTAATCAATTGTTGGATTATTGTAACACGGCGGCAGTGAAGGTTGTTGAATTTATAGAGAGAGCATGCTTATGGGGGTTACCATGTTTAAAAGATTTGTGAGTACTATATATTTTTGTGGTTGATTACTTCTCTATCTATAGGTAGGTATGATATTGTTGACGTGGTTGGTTTGACCTTAAATATTTATTTCACTTAGTATGATGACACAATGTGCCACCGTTTTTTTACAAAATTGCAATAATGATGATAATGATACCCGTTTACAAGCACGCAGAAATTTACGTCGATGTGCATCAGCATATAAACAGGATGATATTGTTTGTAAATGTCAGAATGCTGTAGTTCTTGATGAACTTTCAAAACAACTACCTCACGGAGAAGAAAGCGACACTTTGTTAAAGCAGAAATATCATCATCAACAAGAGAAAAATAATAAAAAACAGAATCGTACATCGACAGGATTCATTTTTAGTAATAATAATAATGATAACATGATAACAGATCCTCCAGTAATAACAACGGCGCCACCATTTACTACATTAGATAACGTTGACGAGATGTTTGAAGACTCTTATATAGACATGGTTTCATCATGGCAAAAACTACAACAGCAGCAGCAACAGAGGGGATATGAGGATCTTGTTCAGTCAATTATGATGAAGACTAATGATGATAATATCATCCGACAATAATTCTTTTGTGGGAAAACATCAATAACTCGTTTGATAAATATTGAAGTTATCATACACATTAACAGAAAGGCCTATATAAATTAATACGTGTTGTAATTTATTTCATGTACATAATATACTACTGCATTTTATTTTAAATAAATGGTTCTCCTTTATACAATAGTGCACATTAGTAATCCTAAAAGTTATCATATATCGTGGAACTGTGGTGCTTATTGAGTTTAATAATGGATAGGTTGAACCTCGTCAATATTTCCAAACTAATTTATAATGGGTATTTAGACTGTGTATCTAATTTTTAGTATTTTTCTGCTTATTTCTTATGGTCTTTCTTTATTTTTGTTGTTTCTATATCTTACTTTTGTTAGTCTAAATTTTATCTCATCGTCAGTTTTGAGCACATAATTTATCGTGATTTGTATTAAATATATATTGGATACGTATAATTATCTAACCATTATCTATTATTAAAAGCAATGGTATAGTAAACAAAGTAAGAATATAATTACACATTATATTATTTTATATATGGTTATAACTATCTTTGCAAGACACTTAACCAACATTTGCAGGATTTTCTCCTGATTTGTTACAAAACCAAATAACATTATTAGCACTAAAACGGAAAAAAAATGCCGATGAAAAAAAAAAAAGCCTTGCTGGCTTTTAATCCACTGATGTTTTTTTTCTTACGAAGTTAGTCAAAAGAAGAAAAAAAACATATTTATTCGTTTTATTCATCGAGCAATTTTAACAAGTTTAGCTAGCATCTTTTTTGTTTTAACTCTGGATTTTTCTTGTGGTTATTTCAAAAGACCCATTGATCAACAATGAGTAAACCAATTCAAGCAAACATCACACCTCTCCCGACCAGTACTCCACCTCCACCACTACCTAATAATTCAGCAACACCTGGATTACCAAACATGTTACCCGCAACTTCGACGACGACGACACAACCAGGACCAACTACAACAACTCCACCTATTACCAATAGTGCAATTCAAAATAATGCTGGTTCACCAATATCAAAAGCAGTTGTGAACCCAAATCAACTTCAACGAGCGAAAATGCAAAATGTACCAGCATTTTTGAATAAACTTTACAAGTAATGTGTAATTTTTTTTGTTTGTTAGAATATATATATATATATATTATTCATTTGTGATTCAAGAAAAAAGAGAAAAAAAAATAGGAACAAACGAAAAAAAAAAACTCATTTTAAAACATAATATATTGTTCATGTAGTATGGTAGACGATCCAACAACAGACGACCTTATACGTTGGGCAGACGATGGCATGTCATTTATAGTATTAAGACATGAAGACTTTGCCAAACGTGTTTTACCTCGCTTTTTTAAACATAGCAATTTTTCGTCGTTTGTTCGTCAACTCAATATGTACGGTTTTCATAAGGTACCTCATCTTCAACAAGGGGTACTTCATGCGGATAGCGATGCCGAACGGTGGGAATTCAGTAACCCTCATTTTCAACGGAATCAACCTGATTTATTATTATTGGTGACCCGGAAAAAGGGTAGAGATACAGAAGAAAAAGAACCTGTCAACATTGATATGCATCATATCTTGGATGAAATTTCAGCAATTAAGAAACATCAAATGAGTATTAGCGTAGATCTAAAGGGAATTCAACGGGATAATCAGGTCCTTTGGCAAGAAACTTTAGCAGCACGCGAACGCCATCAACGTCACCAAGAGACCATTGACAAAATATTACGTTTTCTTGCATCTGTGTTTTCAAGTGATAAGAAACGTGTTGTTATACCAAGAAAACGTCGATTCTTGATTGGTGACGCAAATACAGAATACAAAGATGAAGATTTTTTGGAGGAAGATGAGGATGATATTGAGGAGATTGGAAGACGTTCGAAAGTACCACGACAATCGGCACAATTTGATATTGATGAATATGTGAATCATAGCAGTAGCAGTAGTAGTCAAACACCGATCAATAACGAAAAAACTAGGCCAAATTTATCTTATAATGCTGCGAATGCTACAGGTATTGGAAGTTCAGATGTTTCGGATGCTTCAGCTACAGAACTTGCTGCAGCAATTGCTCTTAATGATGAAACAAAACAACAGAATCAACAACAGCAATTACAATTACAACAACATTTAAACAATGGTAAGTGGAATATTTATTTATTTTGAGAACTTGTGTATTATAAAAAGTGCTTATAATTTTTTTTTATTTTACTTGGATATAATAGGTCTCATGGCTCCAAGTCAACCAGCAGCGCCAGATTTATCATCCATTTTCAATGCACAACAATTACAAGGATTACATAATTTGATCACATTGGCACAAGCGAATCCATCTATACTGAATCAATTGGCTAATGAGTCATTTTATAATTCAAATATTCCTCCCGCCGTAGATTATGCAAACACGGGTGTCAACAATAACATAAATGGCGCACAGCCCAGACAACAGGAACCTATTCACACTAATAATATCTCTGCAGCCACTACTACCTCGGCTTCTACAGCATCACCAACACCTTCAACCTCATCAAACATCAACACAACATTTCAACACATACAGCCACAATTACCAGCTATTGCACCTGCACCTGCACCTACATTACCTACAGCAGCTTCCTTACCACAAATTAATGACAATATTGCAAATGCTTCAAAGTCTGCTGATGCTATTAATCAAGACATTGAAGCTTTAGGAGCAAGTTTAGGAATGTTAGCAAATCATTTAGGTTTTGATCCAAACAAATATTCTGGTAGTGATGGAAATAATTTCATCAATATTGATGATTTTCTAAATACTGGTACGTTTTTTGATCATTCTTCATCAACAATGAATAATTTTGTTTCTCACCCAATATTTGGACAATTAGTTCCTGAGTCCCCGCATTCACCAGCACCCTATATTGTTGATTCACCATCACAAACTGTCTCAGCGTCAAGTACACCCGTTGCAACAACTGGTGGTGATCAAAATACTACTGTTACTCCCACAACTACCTCTGTACAAGATAATAAAGCTGGTAATCAATCTTCATCGGCTACTGCTACTGATAGTACTAAATAAAGGAGTAATAGTTCTTCCTTATTATCCCTCGAATCAATTTGCTATTATAGTTCCCTTCATCTCTTTTCTTTACCATCAATACACACATATTCACACAATCACGATTTTATAACACTTCTCTCACACTTGCTTCTATTATTATTATTATATTATTATTATTATTTCACCCTGCTCATTTTTTTTTCTTTTCAAATCATGTACATCATTTTTTTTCCTTGTTTTGCTTATACATACCTTTTTTTTTTATCTTGAGTTTATTTTCAATTCAATCACATGTACACTTCTTTAGCTCTGTAAAAATAGAGCAGACAATTATTCATCTAATACGATATTTTTTTTCAATAGTTCTAATTGATCATTTTATTATTATTAAAAAGAGGCTCAAGGAGTTTTTTTTTTATCATGTGTAACTATCAAATTCAATGATTTATTGATGATATAAAAATAATAATTTTGATAGGATAAGTAGAAGTTAAGCTTCTGTTCGATATGTAATTTGTATCCACAACGGCCCATCTCGACTTCATATCTCGTTCAGTCGCTGATGTCGTTTAATTGCATGCTACATTACATTTGGAGAATACGTAGCGTCACAATGATAAAACCGTGTAGACAATATGAAACAAATTAATGGGATTAATCTCTCGCTTCAATACCTTCAGATAAACAATCAGGGGAGTACTACGTTAGCTATTCAGCATACGTAAAATTACATCTACATATAAAGATCTTGCATTTTTAATAGATTTGTCTCTTTGAAGTAGTCATGAGATAGATGATACAACAAGTATATCAGACCTAATTCTAGTTACATTTATTAATCTGGAGAGATACAAAGAAAATCGTCCTGTTGAATAGTGGATAAGTAAAATTTTATTGCTTAGCAACATGTAATAGTCTATATAGTAGTTATATAAAAGACTAGAATAAAACATGCTTTTATATCAAAGAAAGAAAAGAGTGGACATACAAGTATGAAAATATATTGTTTTTTGATGAGCTGATCAAAACTTATTTTTCTTCTTTGTAACTTAGAAATCTTTTTTTTTTTGTTTGCTTCTCTTCAAAACGAATCTATAAAGAAATGAAATCGAACACTGATCGCGAAAATACTAATGTCACTCCCTTCATCAATTCTTCCAATACTACCCCTACAACCACCACTACTACCATTTCCGCATCAGTCGTCCCAAACTCTGCTGATGGTGCTAGTAATTCTGATACCAACGACAATGATGGAACCGTTGTTAATGAGCAGGGTAGCAATGCCTAAAAACAACGTGGTTCGTATTGGACCAATGAAGAAGACCTCAAGCTGGTTAATGCCTGGTGTAGTGTCTCCAAGGATTCAGTAAGAGGTGCTGAGGACAAAGAACAAGGTTTATGGGGACACGTTCTCGAGGTCTTTGTATCTACTAGAAATCCCAACAACAGGGATTGGAATGCCTTAAAGAATCATTGGGGAATTATTTCCAAGACATGCTCTGCATTCTCTGCTGCCTTTGTACTGGCTCGAGAGAAAAAAGAAAGTGGCGAATCTGAGGATGATGTGGTAAGGTATATCTATGTTTATGTTTAAGAGTCATCCATGATAATTAACAAATATGTAATAGATAGCACACGCCCTCAAAATTTATGAAAGCGATCCTCCCAAAAGAGCCGCCAGGAATTTTAGGTATATGCGTTTCTGGCACATCCTTAAGAGGCAGCACAAATGGCGTGCGTTTTTGGAAAAAGTGAAGGACTTAGAGCGGCCAATGGGGAAAAAGAAGGTCAAGGCAGTGGAACAAAGTAAGAAGCGACGTTTAGATGAGGGTATTGATGAGGGAGAAGGAGTATCGATGGAAGTGACGTTGTTGCGCGAGCAGATCAAGCTTGATCGAGCTCGTCTTAAAATCTTGGAAAGAGCGGAAGATATCTCAATTATGGATAGAGATATCTCAACTTACACTGGCGCTCGTCTCAAATTTTTCAAGCACTTGCAGGACGAAATCATGAAGAAATATTTTGATGAAGAATAAATAATATTATTATTAAAAAATAGGTAATTATATAGGGAAAGTGATTAACTAATTACTATTTCCAAGTTTTTCCCATAGGTGTTGTACGAGATCATTTTTAATTGTGGGTGGGTAAATGAACCACGGATTTCATTCAAATGTAAAATATATACATGAGCGTTTGTTATACCTCCTCTGTTGTAATATGGTGAGACAAAATTGCTGCCAGTATCATAATCCTCGATCCTAACACGTCGATTGTACTTGTCAGTCTCATGTTCAACAATCATGCTATACAAAATGATGCAAGTTTTCATGATGTTGGAGATATGAGCCAAGCTTTCAGATCCATGCAGATGCTCTGATTATACTAAAGCGTACTTGGAGTATACCAAAAGGACGTTAAATATCCTTTCGAGCGGATTCTTGCATTTTGGTGAAGTGCTATGAAGTATTTATAGATTAGACGTATGTTGCGCTTTTAATAAATGAATATTTATATTATGTTGTTAATATTTAAAATTATACCTGTTGTTTTCTTTCCGTGAGGGGCTGAAAACGACTTGACGAATGTAGCCCAAAAGGAGGAGACTTCTTTAACACATTAATATCATTACGTACAAGTGGCCGGGATACCAAAAAAAAAAAAAAAAAAAAAAAAAGAATGCCAAGTGAAGTGGCAGTTATGCCTTCTTTACCCTTATACTGGGTCTCCCATCATGTTGGAAATCCGCTTGGGATTGATCTTGGACAGCCGTTTGAAATCATCTTCATTTGGTGAACGAAGCCTATGTTCATCATAACACTCAATAACACCTCGCAGAATCATATCAATGCACACTCCCTAGACGCTTCCAAAAAAAACGCGGGCAAGTAATTTAACAAACCGGAAATATATGTTCACTCGTAGACTGAGAAAGGGATCGACTTTAGAATTATTATTTTGCGGTCTAGGGGTATATTACAGATGAGATTAAATAGGTATAAAATAAAGTATAGTAGAGCTTGATGACATCAAGTGAACATGATACATTCAACTAAGACATCTATATCATTGACAGCTATAGCTGTAATTGCATAGTAACTTGGCTATAATAGCATTCTTTTTTGTTATATTACAGTCCATCTTTAACAGTCTCTCATAATGTGGAGTTTTTTATATTATTACTTTCTCTTGTTTTATACCACTTTTTGAAATTCACTTTCTGACCAGCGTAAGCAAAAATAAATACATTATATAAATATAAGAAGCTATTATATAACTTTGTTTAAGAGTAACATCCCGAACTAAGTATGATATATCATTAAGTATTGAAACAAGAAAAATAAAGAAGAACTAATAAAATAATCAAAAGAACCTTAGGCAGCTAATAATACCAGCGTATAATAATAAACGAAAAAGCAAAGTGTTGTGTATAAAAGAGGCGAATGTACATGAATATATGTAAGATGATGTAGTGTATGTTTTTCAACATATGGAGATGATAATAACACTAAATACAAAGAAGAAGGGAAAATCAATTAAAAAAAAAATTATCGTGATTTTGAGTTTCGTTTTGCTGTTTGTGCTTCCAATTTGCTAATTGCTTGTGCTCGTCTTTTCATGGATTCTGCAATATAGCTATGGCGTTTGGCTATTTCGTTCTTTAATTTACATTCACGATTACCTTTTGGGTTCAGCCAAGAAAGCAATTGTTGGATCTATTACAAAGATATAAAATAAAATTTGTTATTAGTTTCATAAAACACCAACCATGATAATAATTAAAAAAATATAAAATTATATAATGTAGTGATCAACTACCTCTTCTGGTTCAGTGTAACATCTCCACCAACTACGACTTGGTTCCACATCTAATGGGGTATTTAAACGTTGTTCTAACCATTCACTTTCTTCATTTAATGCTTGAGCTTTCATAAGTGCTAACATAAACCATTGACCACCACCTCGTCCCCATGGTTGTTCTGGCTCTTCATAAGGTCGATCGCGCTCACGAATCATCTGTATATCAACATCACTGGGGCCTTGAACATAAAGGCGACCTGTACCATATGTACTCGAAGTACCTATATTATCCAAATAAAGATATCGATTATAAAACCTATCTTTGCCTAATGGACGTATTCGTAGCGTCGTGTACTTCCGCATGTCCTTTTCCAATTGTTCTTCCTTTTTACGAAGTACTCGCTCTTCTTCTTCCAATTTTCGTCGCTCTTCTGCCTTTTGTCGCAACTCTTGACTTCTTGCCTTGGCTGCTTCCCTTTGTTTCTCATACATTTCTTTTTTCAGTTGTTCCATTTCTTTACGTTTTTGTTGTTTTAACTTTAATTTTTCTTGTCGAGATCGATGTCTTCGTTCATGGCTTTTGATTCCTCGAGAAGGACTAAAAGAAAAATAAGTTGTTTTATAAGATGGTTTTTTCAAAGTGCACATATTTAAATATACAACAACTTACGCATTACTATCATCGGAAGCAGCGCTCAAATCTTCATCATCTGAATCAGAGTCTGAATCTGAATCATCTTCTTCACTATCAGTATCCTCATCATCATCTGTTGTATCCCTTTCTTCCTTTTCGGCACGATCTCGTTTATCCATCTCAGCTCGTCTTGCAGTCCTAGTAACCCAATTATTATTTGTCGTTAGCTTTTTCTAAAATCGCAAAGAAAAAAGTTAGCAAGAGGAAATGTTACTTACATATTTTTTATTTCCTTATTTAATTCCATTTTTTGTCGCCTAAACTCAGTAAGTTGCTCTTGACAACTTTCCATATACTCTCTATAATTGAAATAATTAACGTGTGAGTGAATAACGTAATAAAAAAAACGTATATACTCATATAATCACACACACACACACACACACACACATATATATATATATATATATATATTGAATAATTATATGGATAATTACAAATACTTACTTTACAGCCGTTGATTCATTAACAGCATCAATGAGAAAACTGAGAATGGCAAGCTTGTGTTTAATACTCAAAGAAGGGTATTGACGTTCTCGTTCAGAAGCTTTTGATTTATTTCTTGGAACCAAATGACATAAAATATAATCCAAATCAGGAATTAACGCAGGTGTTGCAATTTCATTCAGACATCCAATTAGTACAGTTTCCCATCCTTTGGTGTTTCGAATCGTCCTCCTATCCCAACCCGATGATAATTTGAGTTGCTCAGAATCTCTCCATCCACGTTCTACTTTTTCACCTTGGTGATGTATAAATGACGTATCTTTCTTTGTCGACGTTGGTGTTGATGATGACGATGATTTGCCTGATGACTCCTCATTATCATCCTCTTGATTTTGCTTAATCGTTTCCAAATATTCTTCATTCATTACACCACTTGCAATTTCACCGCCAATATCTTGTTGTCGTTCCTTGATAATCACATTTAGAAGGCATACATTACTTTCAAATAAAACATTTGATTTTGACATTTGTTGAGAAGGTTGACACAGCGCACGTTCAAAATCGTCGATGCTGAATGGTGAAAGGCTGAGTGGATCAGAAAATACGGCCAAAAATGACCATACGGATATAAATGTTTCGAAAATATCATCAGGGATTGCGGTATTTTTGTGTAAAGGTGGTCGGGGATCGCGTCCACCCGTTGGATAGGGAATGGTAGCTGGTCCAGTGTATTTATCTGGTGCCATGTCAATTAATGCCCAGTTTAAGTTTGGATCCTTTCTATAAATTGGCAAATCGAGATCTTCAATTGGATATTTGACAGCAGCTTGCTTTCGTCGTTCTTCTCGTTGACGTTCTTTTTCTTCTTTTAATTTTGCCTTTTGTAGTAAATTTTCTTCTTTTCTTGCCCGCTTTTCCGCTTCCTTATCTTCCAATTCCTTCAGCGGCGCTTTTCGTTTCCGTGCTTGATTTGCATATGCTAAATCTTGTGCTTCTTGTAAATGAGGTGGTAACAGCGTGCTAATACCATAGTGATATGCAACATTTGCCTAATGTAAATCAATATTTTGTTACTTAGCAACTGTTTTCTTCTTTCGTTGATTTATTCAGTTTTTAAAATTACTTCCATTTCCCCACCCAAAAAAGTAATTTACCTTAATCAACCATGGTGCACCAATATAACTATCCCTTTTAGAACATTCCCGGATAAGTCTTTGAATCATATGTCGATTAAATACGCGCTTATCTCTCCTATATAGCACATGTGTGAATGTTAGCCAGTGCTCTTTTTCCTCGCATATAAAATTATAAAACCCCTAGTACACATATGTATCCATTTACATAATTCTTCCTTTCATTTTTTTTTTACCTTATTTCATCTGCGTCCACATCTCTTACGAGGTCTTCAAGAGGTTGGCCAAATTCATTAATAAGCTGTACTCTATATTTTAATGGTTGTGATGGATTGGTAAAGTTTGGATCAAAGATTTGAGGTACTGATTGTTGCTCATTACTGTGTATAGAAATTGATGATGATTCTGATACAGGCATATCGGTTTGTTTTGATTGTTCCTGTTGAGAAGCTGAATTAGAATTATAATTATAATTATAATTATTAGTCGTGGTTGATGTTGCTGCTGAATTAGTAGTAGTTTCTGTAGTAGTATCAGGAGTAGGGTGTAAAAAAGCATCAGGAAATCGCAAGCGTCCATTAGGTTGCCGTGGAATATCATCAGGTTCTGATTCTGTTTCGTCGGAAGAACCAGGTAGTGCAATAGACGTATAATGTTGATATTGATGTTGATGTTGCTGTTGTACTTTGCTATTGACTTCCGGAAAAATATCTACAATCCGGGCCAAATATCTATTTTATAATCCCATAATTTACTAAGTAACATAATATATGCAAACACACGCACAAGCATCGTCCCCTATCTTCCTTTCCGCTAATATTATTTGATAATTATGAAAATACGCTTACATATTTTCACTAAGTTTACAGTGAACTACTTCACCAATAGCAAAATTAAATCGAAAATAGGTATAAATTTCTTCTACTAATGGTTCAAGTCGGATCGTTTCTATAGAAATACCCGTCAAATAATAATAGTAATAAAAAGCACTTATTAGCTATATATACACCTACCAATTTATTGAATTTACAAGTACCAAAAAAAAATTATAGATATAGATAATAACTTACGAAATTGAACATTATATAATATACGTTTTCGTAGAACTTCACAGAATCTAAATTCTGCTCTATTTTGTTCGTCGCGACCTTCACTTTCTAAGGCTTGTTCATATGTCAAATTGCTTCGCCCTGTTGCTTCGCAAGTCCATAATGGTTGATGGTAAAGCATGAATCGATTGATATATTCTCTATTTTACACAAACAAAATAATAGTTAAGGATTGGCAAAAATGACAGATTTTTGCTTGAAGAAAAAAATGCCAAATAAAAAAGGGCATTTGAAGCGTTTCCACTAAAGTTATGCATATTTTTTATATATTCATTTTAAATCAGTTATATAAAGATTTTATATATATACGAAAGCGCGTATATACATTTATGTTGAATCAAATTGTTATAGATAAACATATATACATATATATATATATATATATAAAGAAAAAGGATACTCGTAACTAGTGAATATTTCATTCGTGAAGCGCAGGTACCAAACTTCCTTTCGCTTTCGTCTCGAGTCGTAAGGAGGAGGAGCCGTAAGAGGTATACGTTTGTCGTTTAACAGGGGCATATAAATAATACAAAAGTTGTCGGTCGGAAATGAGGTAAGGGGGGATTATTAAACAACCCACACAAAAATAAAAGATAAAAAAAAAAGGTTCTTGAAAGAAACAAAAAAAAAAATAGTATCACAGTCAAATGTGAGAGCAAAAAAAAACCTTGTTCAGAGAGACAAAGTCCCCCAATGGATTCGATCGCTTTTCCCGGTAGAGCGATATTCCGTATAAGCAGAACATACTTTTTTTTCTTTCTCCGTCGTATTTTTTTTAAGGTTGCTGCTTCGCGAACCATGTTTTTCATTATTCTTTCAAAAGTGAAACATAGTATGATTTATAAATTTGGTAGTATTTCTTTGGATTCGAGATATAATGGTATATATAACTTAGTTAGATATTAAAAAATAAGAAACTACTTTTTTATTATAGCACAATAAGCTTTGATTTCTATACTAATCCTTCAATATATATTAAACAAATGTTTACCTGCAACTAATTGGTACTATCAAATAGGTATACAATGAAATACTTCATGCTTATAGAACGAACCAGCTAGCTATCGTACATTATTTTATGGTATACACATTTTCAAATATCAATATATTTATCCATAATATCCAAGTAGCAGTATTTAGTGTTACTACTTTACAATAATACCACAACTACTTACCAGGGGGAACCTCAGTTTTTTTTTGGGGGAAGGGATAAAATTGGATATATTTTATATGTTTAAGAAAGAATACTATGTAATACTCATTTCAATCATAAAAAATTATTCGCTTTATTTTATTATTATTATGGGTATTATTTTGAAAAAATCACCAATGCTCTACGTACGTACTAGTTGAAGTAGTCAAAAAAAATGATGAAGCGTTAGACAACACGTCTTGTGCTACAAACAATAATTTTTTTATTTGTCGTGTTACCATACAACTTCTTTAATTACTATTTTGTTTTTTTTTTACATAACTAGAGAATACGAACATGTGTATTCTTTTCGTTTTAGAACACTACGTACCCTTCAAAAGTACATAGTACCTATTTTCTTCATCAAGTTCAGTTTACGATACTTTTATTAGTTTATCCCCAAACGATAATACATCATATTTCATTATAAGAATTAACTTTTTGTATAAACTTCCTATAGTAATGAGACACCTGATTCCTATTATATACATTCCTCTTGGTCTCGATAGCCTGTAAAAATGACGATGTAGAATTTACACTTTCCCCAAGCTATTGAATGAAAGAATCCCAAGTAATAAACAAAAAAATTATTGTATCTAACTTATTTTTATTGAAGTTTTGTATCTACGTCGGTGCTACCACGTAATAGTAAGCTAGTAGTAATGGTGTATTCTACTTAATTTTCAGCCATCATGATGAGCATATATTTAATTTTTTTTTATCTCAGTTCTTTCATATAATAACGACGTTTTCTGTTTTGAATTGCTCGTTTGGTTATTATTCAATTTCTTTGAATGAGCATTATTAATTGAGCTTACTTTAAAAGAAACAAAAATTAAAGTCGTCAAACTGTATTGATATCCAGCGCCTTTACAGAAAGACACAGTGCGGGAATTATGCTATGGTTCCTCCGCGTCAACAAGTAGTTGTTAATCTAGATGTAGTATATTATAATGGCGAATAGCCTTATTTTTTGGTCATCAATTTACTAAAATTGCAATATTAAATCTTCTGATATTTCTTTTTCAATTTGTTTCATTGTGAAAATAATATAGTACGCATACGTATCATGTACCTAGCGACAAACCATTATCAGAATGACTCTGTACTATTATATACTATTAATAATAATATTACTGCAAATGATAGTGAACACTAATCCGTCCAACTATCTTAATCTTTAACATTTTTATTTTCTTTTCACTTTTTAAATCATTTATTATGTAGCCTACAGTAGTAGCTGTTTGGTATATACAAACTGTATTTATGGTAATAAGAATGTAGTGACAGGAATTGATTTTCCCATTATTAATAATGTAGCAACTATTGATGGGTAAAGATAAAAACATGTATTTATGCTTGCTCAAAGAAAAAATTATACTCGCATGATTACTTACAATATAATAATGACAATCATCAACAATATAAAAGATCTATGTATAGGTATATTTCTTCCGAAGACATTTTTTATAGTGCAAACAATATCAAAATCAAGCAGAATATAATTTGGAAGAAAAAAAGCTGCATACAGTACAAGGTGGTGCAGCTGTTTGTATGCTAACGCTATGATGTTAATAGTATCTATTATATATGAAAATTATAGGATGATTACAAAGATATCATACATCTAAAATGCGTTTTTGTTGACCTTGTGTAAGTATAAAATGCGTCATAAAAATACGTACTCATAGAAGCGGTCGATATATTATTATTTTCCATAGTACGTATCATCAATTATTAATATCTTTCACAATATAGTATTGGTGGACATTTGATATTTCATTAATATATATAATCTTACTGCATTCTACCTTTACTATAAGGGTGACAGCTCAGGTTTTTTCAGCTATTATTTTCAGTTCATTTTCTATTTACGAAAATTCGATTACTGACAATCACAATTTCAATATACAAAAACGAAATTCTGTAACCTCTTTCTCTAATTACCTTGGAGCTGTTGTTTACTTTTTTATTATTATCACTAAATAACAGAAAAAAAGCATTAAACTACTGTATAGCATATATACCATGAATCTAATTAATAATAATAAAAACCAGCAATGACTACAGTTTACTAGATATGCTGTTTTTTTTAAAAAAAATATTGACGTTGCTACAGGTGAAGCAAGTTTAGTATCATATACATTTGATCCTCGCCCCTTGAATAATAATAAAGTTGAAATATCTGTTTTAACATGTGGAATGCAAAGCAGCTCGTTACGTATTTCATCATCATGCTTTTTTTTCTTTTATTATGAAAGGAACGGGGGAAGGGGGGAAAGAGAGGAACCATAATTATGGAGAAAAAAAGGGGTTTTATATTAAACTATCTATGATCTTCTTTCAACTAAGTTTATGTGCTATTATACTCATAAAAGCCCTTTTTCTCTTATTTATTTATATAACTATAATCACGAATAATACAAAAGCTATAAATTTGATATTCATCAGCTGACTAATGTGAATAATTATAACAACAGAAAAATCAAGGGAAACGTTTACAGAACAAAAAATTCAAATATGAACTGGATAGATAATTTATGTGTGTATATTTTTATAGCTTCTAATTCTTACATTGGGTCTAAAACGTGCTCATTTTTCATTGATTCCAGGATATAATTTCATTGGATATATATCTTATTGCTGTAGGAAACGAAGTAACGCATTTAAAATTAAATGGTGGAGTAGGCATTCCAGCCATAGGTTGCGAACAATGTTTAAAAAGATTTACAGTAGACAATTGTGTTATAAAAAGGTCTAATTATAAAAGGCTGTATAGGGATGTAAGCCATATGGAGTAAATCTTTTCGATTCAATATGTCAGTCATACGCAAAAAGTAAAAAAAAAAAAGTCCCTGTATTTACATGCGGTGGTTTTTATTAAAATAATAATACATGTAAAAAAAAGTTTTGGGTTACGTAGTCTGACATGATCAGGGCTCGTGTAAATTGGGCAATTATAAATCCAAGTAGTATTTCTTGTGAAGAAGGTGCTCTGTTGTAAGTTTATAATTTAAATAATTTAACTGCGCAATTAAAATTTTCCATTGGTTCTTTTTATTTACTTTGTTGAGGAATGTTGTATACTAAAATAAAAGAAAAACCTTAATTATTCTCTCTCTCTCTTTTTTTATTACTAACAATAGATATTGTACTGGAATTACGACGCAAGTACTATATGTTATATAATATACTGTAGCTATAAGCTTTTATAGACGAATAGGAAGAGTTTTACGTAGTGATTTTTATCCGTTTTTTTTTTTCCAATATGGCGATCGCTTGTAACATGTGTTGACTTTTGACTTTTACTAAACTGAACTAATTATATATATATGCATATATTCATAAATATATTAGACGTCTTCTATTGAAGCAGGATATTATTGATGAAAATAATCTCGTTGGAATGTTAGTATTAAAGGTTTGTAACATCTTGCTGTAAGTAAAATTATAATATTTAGTAGCAAACGAAGGAATCAAACAATCTGTGAGGTCCATGTTGATGCTGGGAGCAGGAAATCAAAGGAGTTATCACAATCTCATCGGTAAAACTGAGTAAGTTATGTTAGTAGTTTGGAAACTGATCGACATGTATTGTCCTCTATTTACCATACATGTTTATTATTAGATCCCATGGGCTCGTGCCAAAAAAAAGTAAAAAAGGTAATCTACCTTATCGGTAAAATCCAAACCAACAGAAGCAACCAGACTAGGTAACGCTAAATATATCCCCCCTGAAGGTGGTACTCTTATGAACATTTGAAATACATTGATGTTTTAATATGCCAGTTATCTGTGGCTCTGGTAAATTTGGAAAGTAAAATGAATTATTAAATTGTGTCAAGACACGAGATAAATTGGTTCTACTTGACTTGCCAGAAGATTTTGTAATATTTTATACATCAACTAGAGACTTTGTCTTGAGGTATACTAGCGCTATTGAAATTTTTGTGGGTACCAGTATGATTTATATGAATTTTTTTCATTTACAAGTATGGTTATGCATAATTAAGATTGATACGTAAAATACTTGATGTTAATCAAGTTACTTATTGGTATGTGTTTATATCTTTATGTATGAATGGAGAGATACATTACCGTTTAATTATTTTGTGATGAAGTTGTAGACACTCATGCATTACCAATAAAATTATATCGATCGCAGTTTTATCTGATAAATTATTCTATTTTTTAACTTCGGATCAGTTAACAACATCTCTGCCGTTGCTATGATATTAATTGAGTTTTCAATTAATGAAAAGTATATTGTGTTTTTTTTCATTTGTTGTCAATTCATTATCGGAAGTTAGAAATTAATGAAACACAAAATGCAAAAAATAAAAAAGTTACCACAGTAGTGGCTGGTGTGTATGTGTATGTGTATTTTTTGCTCAGACCACATTTTTCTTAATTTCTTTTCTATTACTCCATTACACATTTATATAAAAGGGAATCGTAATGTCAGGAGAAGCCAATGGACCAACTGCATTTGCTGACGATGGCCAAGCAGTTATTGAACGAACGATTGATGTTAAAAGTGAAAAACATGCCGATTTAAATACGTTTTACGAAATCGATCGCACAGTGGATTATATTATAAAAGGAGGCTACGAAAGGGTCACTTTACAGTTTCCCGACGAATTATTAGCTGACGCTGCAACAGTAGCTTCCGAACTACGCGCGAGAACGAAACAAAATATTTTTATATTAGCAGATACGTCTTATGGAAGTTGTTGTGTGGATGAAGTTGCAGCAGAACATGTAGGTGCTGACCTTATTATCCATTATGGTCGATCGTGCCTGAGTCCGTAAGTTTAAAGAGAAATAAAAAAAACTTTGGCCAATTATGGGATGAATGGATGGATAGGGGTTTTTTTCTTTAATATTAGGAACATCAATATATATAAACGAAAAATAGCAAAAAAAAGAAGGAAAAAAGAAAAGAGAGGGAAAACACAAAAACGAGTGCTGATGATCGATATTCTTCTCGAAAATAGAACATCCCATTTGCCTGTATTATACGTATTTGGCCAAGAAAATATCGATTTAGATAACTGCGAAGAACAATTTGAAAACTTATTTCCCGACACCACAACTCCTATTATTGTTATGTGTGATGTAGAGTACTCCTATGCAGTTGGTAAGTTACTTTTTTTGTTGATAATGAAGAACAGTTAGAAGAATTTTCTTTTTTTTTCCTGGGATGGCTACGCTGTGGGTATTTTTATGAATACGTATGGGTAATCAAACTTGGTTTCATCTTTCATCACAAGTTAGCAACGACAGTATCACAAACAAACACGAAATAAATACATGCAATAAACTTAATATTTCATTTTTTTTACTTCATTTCTTTTTTACTGGATTTGTGGATGCATAATTAAATTATTATAGAATCATTGGTATCACGCCTATCGAAAAAATTTACAAACATCATTCCTACGAAAATACAAACACAATCAAACCTACAATCAACTTTACAGAAAAAGAACAGAAGTTCTCATAATGCAGCTGGTGGGTGTGCCGACAAAGGGGGTTCCTGTTGTTCAAATAAAGGGGGGAGATCGTGTGACAGTGCAGACAGCCATTTAACGACGACGTCTCAAGAACAACAAAAAGTATCATCAAATGAAACTGATAACGATGTTGATGCAACAAACCCCGTACCAGAGTTACCAAGAAAAGGTGGTCGATCTTATGATCTTCCAGAAGGAGTATCACTAGAATCATGTTCTATTTTTTTCATTGGAGAAGAAAGTTTAACATTAACAAATATTTTAATGGTTCATAACAAGTGCCAGGTAAAAGCAAAAGGAAACTTTTGGGATTTAAGTGTCTAAAATGAGATGCATAGACTTTTTTTTTTCACGTTGAATTTTTTGCGTTTGACAAGTAAAAAAGAAAATAATAAAGGAGTGAAAATAAAATAAAAATTCTTAACTTTGTATTTATTCATTTTAGGTTTATACTTATGATCCAAAGAAACGACAAGCAAGGAAAGAAACTGTACAAGTGAATAAAATGCTAATGAAACGGTAAATATGGTTTGGCCTTTTCTAAATTCAAGTAGGAATAAAAAAATTTAAAGTTGAAAGATGAAAGATTTACTAATACTTACTTTTCTCATGTATTATTATTGGGGGGGGTATATTTATCACTGGATGATCACACATATATCTGTTATTGTTGTGAATTATTATACTATAATAGGTATTATTTAGTTCAGAAAGCTAAAGATGCAGAAACTATTGGTATTGTAGTTGGTACTTTAGGAGTTGGTAAGTTCCCATTATGTTTTTATTACTATATTGTAATAGTATATATGATCATGTTAACATTTTAGCGAAGAAGGGTGAATGAATGGATGGATACTATTGATTATGTGTTAAGAGAAAAAACAAGGGCAGAATGTTATTACTATTATTATTATTATTATTACTAAAAAAAATTATAACTGTTATGTATAGGATCTTATATGGAAATTATTGATCATCTTAAAAAAGTGATTAGCGCTTCAGGACGTAAATCCTATACTTTTGTCATGGGTAAGCTAAACGTGGCTAAAATGGCAAACTTCATGGAGGTAGATTGTTATGTTCTTGTTGCATGTCCCGAAAATAGCTTGATTGACTCAAAGGTAATACTGCTTTTAATTATTATTATCATTACTATCACTATTTTCATGTTTGACCAGTAAATCCTGGAGTACAGGGAGAAAATGAAAAATGTTTTTTCCACACACACGCACAGAGATACTCTTTTGTTTTCTTTCTCTCTTTTTCTTCTTTATTTCTTCTCTATTTCTTTTATTTTATAATTCACTTTATCCAATAATTTGTTATTAATAACTATATAATTTTAATAACATCATGACTTTTGACTTGTGTACAGGAGTTTTACCGCCCAATTGTGACCCCATTTGAGCTGGAGCTTGCAGTTGTCAGGTACCAACCTTTTTTTTTCTATCCTATCTTTTATAAAACTCCTATGTTATATAGTTTTACATATGTAAACATTATTATATACAATGATTATCCTTAAAAAGAATATTTCACTAACCCTCTCTCTCTCTCTCTCTCTCTCTTTTTTTTTTTTTCGTTCTCTCTCTTTTGCTTTTCATTCAATCACCCTATTTTATCCCTAATCTAAAATTATATCTGGTGGGAAAACGTGCACAGGTCAAAGGAGTGGACAGGTGATTATGTTACGGATTTTTCGAGATTACTACCCAACCTTCGTACCGATGACTTCACTTATGATGAGGTTTGTAATAGTAATAATAGTGATAATTTTTTTTATTTTAATAACACGTGTGAAAATGGGATATGTGTTGTATATTAATTATCTTTTTACTCCCTTTCATTTACTAATGGATATTAATTACTATTCAGGAAAATGATGAAGGATCTAGTGATGAAGAACCACACTTTTCTTTAGTTACTGGACAATATCGATCAACTAATAGAACTAATTCAAATAATAATGGTAAGTATTATATCTACGTGGATATAATAGAGTATGTATATCTTTCGTGGTAACTAACTTTTTTTTTTGGTTGCTATGTTAGATGGTGAAGGGTTGACAAGTAAATTAACAGATCTTACGATACGAAGTAACAATAATACTATTAGTAGACTCCTCAATAGTACATCAGGTAAGGTTTATTTTTTATTTTTGATCATTTGTGTGTAGAAGATCCGTGCTCAAATAACCATTACGGACAATTGTACACTAATGGTAATAATATAGGAGAGTACTTGAAAAACCGAACATTCAGGGGTTTGGAACAAAATCTAGGACAAGATGAGGCTGGTACTATACAAGAAGGTCGAAGTGGTATTGCAAGAGGATATAGTGACGAACGAGACTTGTAAAAATATTAAAAGCAATAAAACAAAGTTCATGTACTTTTTTGCTGTAACTAGAGAATAACTTTCTTTTAGTAACTGTGGCGTGGAAATCAATTGTCAGGGGAGGCTAAAAAGAGTGAAAAAAAATTATGTGTGATCTGAGGGTAATACTAAAATGGTGAAATGAATGCAAGCCACGCACTGCTTTCCCTTCATATTTCTCTTATTACCTTTACTTATTGTCCCTCTCCCCCCTCCTCTCTCCCTCCTCCCACACCCAAACAATATAAGAGATCTCCCCCCTATAAATCAAGACCTCCTCAATCCCCCCACAAGAAATAAAATGAAGATTTTTTTATAATGAGATTTATTCTCTCTATGATGTTTCTCCCTGTTCATTGAGCAATCAAGGGGAGATTAGAAGAAAGGATTCTTTATTATAGATTTAACCAAAAAGAAACAAAAAGAGAAAGAGAGAAAATATGTACATAATTAGTGATTTATCAAGACGCAACTAATGATTGCTCTTGATAATAATAATGATAATGATGTGCCACACAACTTTAATAACTCTTTTTATAATATACCGAATGTCATGATTAATGATTTACCATTTTTTTCATTAATTATTCTCCCCTTTCCCCATATGCAAACAACAACAAAAATATAGTTACTTTGTGTATCAAATATTATTTGATTCGTCTATCTAGTAAAACGTGTAAATAAGAAAAGCTCTTTATTCTCTTTGTTCTCGAGCTGGTGTGATATGATGCGCAAAAAAAAAGCTTTCAAATAATATATTTTTACTATTATTAGGTTAATGATGAAAAGCCCTAGTTAACTAAACAAAATCTATAGGGAGAAAGCAAGAAAGAACAAAAAAAGGCGGGCGGCACCTTATGCATATCAATTCACCGGAATGATGGGATAAAAAAGGAGAAGTGATTGGTATGCTCTTCTTCTCTTTGATATACCATGAGCAATCCGATATGGTAGTGAGTTAGAACGTATTGAATTATGTGTATATTGGTGTAGGGCTTCAGCGTCTAAGTCACAGTACATGTTTCAAAAACACAGATTGTTGCAAACACTAGCATATCTTTTATATATATATATATACTAAAAGTATGAAAAGGTAGTGCTAAAGTAAATCTTGTATATACACATACGAATCCCAAAATAACGAGAGAAAATAAAAAACGGGTATACGAGAAAAAAAAAGATACCAAGGCCTCATTTTGGGCTCGTGCGGCCGGATGAACAATGCAGCCGATATGGAGGGGAAGAAGTATCTCTTTATAATACTTTTTCTTACTTTAAAAATATGATTCTCCCGCGTCTAAACAAAAGAAAAGAAGATCGAGGCAAGGAGTGGATGGGGGGAGGTTTTGTTCTTTGTTAAGTTGATAATGATATTCAACTTTTTAATTTTGGTATTATCCCTGAACGCTTTGATAATTTTTTTTTGGATTTGTTTTTTGTCTAATAATCAAAATCTCGTTCAGTAGTTATTTTACTTGTTACCCCGTTATTAAGCTCTTTATTTAGCCATTTCTAGTGTGCTTTTTTCTCGTGCATTGACACTGTGATAAACTATCAGCTCCGAGAACCATATGCTCTACTGCGTGTTTTTTGATTAAAGAATAAAAAAAAGTTTTTTTTATTTTGATGTTACATATTGTTATGAATGGGGGTCTACAGCTACTATAGGGGAAGGAATAAGTGTATACAATAACTTTGTTGTATAATTCATTTTCTCTATACTTTATTATTGCATACATAGAGGCATTATTATTACACATTATATACTATAAACACTGATATAAAAAAAACTTTGATATTGCGTGCATGCATGCCAACGAAAAAGAGAAGGAAAAAAGCCAAGGTCATCTTCAACCCTCTCTCACTCCATTTACCTCCTCCTCACTCCTACTCCTCTACTTGTGATTTGTCTCTATATATTTATCTATATATCTTTCCTGTCCCCCCCCCTCCTGTTTTCGTAAGGACTTCGTTGTCAGTATGATACCTTGTATTTCATATAACGCTATGGTCATCCTCATCCCGCGCTGCTCTGTGAGTTTTGAGTGTCACTCTCCCTTTTAAGTGATCCTTGAATAGGGTCATAATAACAAGACCTACAAATGAATTCATAAAAAAGACTTATTGAAACACTATCAGCCCCACCAGCACTTTTTATTGTTAATATTTTTGTTTCAAAATACATAAAAATAATATTTTACATACGCAATTGATATGCTTCACTTCTCTCAAAATTCACTTACATATATACATAGACACGCACGCACGCGTCATAACCCTCTTTTCCTATTTTTTTTTACTTATATTTATTAGTATTATTTATCTTTATTCACATTGGACCATTCCCATCCAGTCATGTTATTCTTAAAGACCCTTTTTTTGTGTTCTGTTCTACCCCCTTTTTTTTCACTGGAATTTTTCTTCTTTTTTTTTTCTATTTGCTCCTTCTCCTTCTTTATGCAACTAACCGATATAAAACTTAATCCGAGTCCGTCGCACTATATAAACTAGCCTCAAGTTTGAAATTCGACTTGCTTTAATCTACATCTTTCACTTCTCACAACATCAGTTTTACTTTTTTTCATTTTGTTTAATTTCTTTTAACAAGTTACTACTACTTAATACATTTATATATAACAAATATAAATTTACACTTTTTTCATACACATTTCGTTCTTCTTACACATACATTCATATACACATACATACAATTCATTTTTTTATTCATCTTCATAAATGTCAACAGAAACAATGCAACCATTCGAACAATCTTTCAACGTAGTCAACCCATCTCCTAATGACGTACCAGCTTACTATGCAGCAGCAGCAGCGGCAGCAGCAGCAGCCGTAGCAGGACCATCTTCATCAGAGTCTGATTCAAATTATCTTCTCGAAACTTTCCATCAATTCCCACACGGTGATTTCCGACCTACGTTTTATAACCCATTCGAAATTAAACATCGTCGACGAACGTCTCGTGCTCAACTTAAAGTGTTGGAAAAGTCATTTTCCGAAAACTCCAAGCCTAATGCTACTGTTCGTCGTATTCTTGCTCAAAAGCTTGATATGACTCCTCGTGGTGTTCAAATTTGGTTCCAAAATCGACGAGCAAAAGCAAAATTGCAACGTCGTAAACAATCTGCTAACAGTGAAGATCAGCAAGAAAAGCAACAACAAGATCAACAAGATCAACAACAATATCATTATCAACAACAAGGTTCACCTTATTCAAGTGACGAATATGATAACAATAATAGTAGCGATATGGATCAATCTGCTTTGTTTTCTCAATTTTTCGCTAACGTCCATCCACAATCTGGTAACTCTGGTAAGCCAGCATTCACTAGCTATTTACCTCCAAACGGTCAAATGTCAACTTCCATGAAACCTCATCAACAAGAAACTCCAGTGTGGGGATCGTTACCATGGCAACAACAACACCAACAAGGTGCCCACTCTGACGATAATGTTCGATCTGTCGCAGCAGTCGCAGCCGCTGCCGCAGCCGCAGCCGCATCCACTTCATATGAAACCAACACTACTTTTGCATCTGCGTTCGGTAGTCAACATAATAATATCAACAATAACAACAACTGGTTGAATGTCCCCGTTCATCCATTAAATAACAGTGACGAACAACCCCGACTCGTCATAAGCGGCGACGATTCAGTGTCGCGTAGAAAATCATGCCCATCTAATACATCTATACAACAACAACAACAAGCAGATCAATCTTGTCTTTTGGCTGCCCAATATTCTTTAAATGTTCCTCAATCTTGGTCTGATCAGGTAAGATATTTTTTTATTTTATTTTATTTTTTCGTGATTTTTGAATACGAGTTTAAGAATATTAGAACCAAACTATATACTAAACCAACTTTTTCTTTATTTTAGTCAAAGGAGCGACGTTGGTCTGAAAATGACGTGACTTCATGGGATGGTACTTCTAACAACAATAGCTGCTGCAACTTTTCGGGTTGCAATGATCTTCGAAGGGATTGGTCACTTGAAGCCTGTTCTCCTTTGCCTGATCAGATTTCTATGGACTTTTATCCTTTACAAGATATATCTTTGGGTTATCCCTCTGTACCTGCAACAGCAGCTACTAATAATACCGTTGCTATTACTACATCGATGCCTTCAGTAGTGGCACAACCACAACAATATACTCCACCACTTGGTTCTTCTTGTTCTGCTTCTACTGTCTCGACTTCTGTCACAGGATCCCCTATCTCAATGGATGGTTATTATGAGAATAACAACACTAATAACGGAGGTTGTTTTGATTGCTTGACACTTCAAAATCCCTCCACTACTACTACTACTACATCTCAACCCGTACAACAATCATCATCTAATGCTTCCGTTGCTGAAGCTATTTTTACATCTACTTTTGCCTAATCGATTTCATAGATATACTTTCTTTTTCATTGACACACACACTCTCTCATTCTTCTATTCTTAATTATTTATTTCCTTCTCATTTTTTTTCACGTCATACATCATACAGATACCTTAATCACAAAAAAAAAAACTTACACATACTTTTTTTTTGCACAATTAATTTTCCCCATGCTTTCTTTTTTTATATATCATTGAATTTATTTATTTTCTGTTCCTGCAAAAAAGCAATTTACTTTCAAAAACAATCTACTTCTTTCATCTCGTTATATCCTCTCTCTCCCTCTCCCTCTCTCCTCAAACGCATAGCAACCACCTTTTTTTTTCTATTTTATTCATACGTATTATGATATTTTTCGCTTTTATGCCCATGACTTTACAATTCTCTTTAATTTTTCTTTTTGCATATCCTTCTCTCTTCTCTATGTCTCATCAAGAGAAACAAAGCCGAAAAGGAGTCGAAGGAATTTTTTCCTTTTATTTTTTTTTTTTATTTCTTTTTTGTAAATCCTTGGGACAGGACGTCAAAAACCCATACCCTGCAAAAATGCATTGTAATTACCATAATTTATTTATTTATTTTCAAGGGACCATAATTTATTCATTTTTATTTATTTTTCATTTTATTTTATATATACAAAAGTACATATATATTTTTATATATTTACATCCCATTTCGCAATACACATACAATAACAATTCATTTTTTTTCGCATTTTATATAAAGAATTATGATTATATAAACAAACAAATACAAATACAAATTTTGCATTATAAAAACAACAAATAACCAAACAAACAATCTAAGTTAACTTTTTATTTTATTTTATATTTTATTTTCGATGAAATGATGATAAATGATGAAAGAAAGAAAGGTTTTGTGTATGTGAACAAGGAAGATGATGATATATTGAAGATAATTAACTATTTTAATTTTTTACTTTTTTCTGTTTTAAATCATTATTATCGTTACTTTGTGTTTCTGATGATTTACGTTTAAGTGATATTAACTCACTGACACCTTCGACAAAAGGTTCTGCAAGACGCATTCGCATCTTTTGTCTCATTCCTTGTTCATCTCCTTCTACACAAATTTCTACCTTGACAGTATCAAACATTTTGATTACTACATCACCTGCAACAAGAGAATTATGTTCTTCATTATATTCAAAAGGTGATGGTTCGCCAGGCTTTTTACTTGTATATACAATGCCTTCAATACCATATCTAGTTATAATCAAGTGAATTAGTAACTAGTCTTGATTTATCTATCACTTTTTTTATAAATCATATTTTTCAAAGAAAAGAAAGCTTACTTTGGAGCAAGAACAACAAAACCATTTTTAAGAACGCGGATAACTCGGCCTTCTTCAATTTGAACCTTATTTTTGAAAAACATGTTTGTATATAATTCAACAGAACTACGACCTGCTTGCTGTGCCATTCTATGACGATGATTCAAAACTAATATATTATTCATTTAATTGGATTAATATCACTATTTATTTGAATAGTTTAGAGTTAATGTATATTACAATTAATCTTTTCTTACCATCACATAATTCTTTCATCTTGGTTTTATCGATAAGTTCTTGACCATAAACAGCATCTGGGTCAATACTAGCCTGTAATAATCGATGTACAATGACATCTAATTGAAAAATGATGATAAAATATTTCCATTAAAAAAAATCACATCTAAACTATTATAATACTCGGGTTAATAATAAAAAGCATTATTTACCAGAATAACGACGAATAGGTGATGTGAAATGAGTATAAATGGGTGTGGCAAGACCATAATGTCTAAATTCGGGTTCAGATTCTGTTCCAGAACAAAAATATTGAGCTTGCATCATGCAACGAGTTGTCATGATTCGCACAAGTTTGTTAAAATAAGGATCATTTGGTAACTATAAAATAAAAATTAAAGACTTAGTAACTAACTAATCGATTATATAAACATGTTTTTCATTCTTTTCAGGATTACTACTACTGATTCAAACACCATCATAAAAGTAATAATAATAATTTACCACTGCCTTATCTAACGAATCGGCTAATGCCTTTGAGGTTTCAACATCAAGCGAAATATTCACTTCAGATAACGCTTTTCGAAGCGTATCAAAATTATTAGTAGGGGGAGCTGAATGCTTACGAAGCATAGCAGACATTGGAAACTTAGAATAAATCTTCTCAGCAACCGATATATTGGCGAGTAACATGAATTCTTCAACAAGGGCATTTGTTTCTTTCAATTCCTTCATTTCAACATCGACTGGATCTTGTGAATCGTTCTCAAGGTTAAATCGGACTTCAGGACTAGATAAAGTTAGGGCACCACGATCAATTCGCTTTTGACGAAGCTTTTTGGCAATTGAATTGAGCACGCGAATACCCTTAGTAACATCGTCTTGCATACGTCTAAAAGAATAAAATTACAAAGTAAAATAAAATAACATCCACAGAAAAAGAACGGGGGGTAAAAGGTTGGGAGATAGAAAATAAAAAAAAGTGATAGAAGGAATAATAATAAGTAAAGTTTTCGGTTGTTTTTTTTTTGTTGAGGAGGGGGGGGGAGCAAGGATGGTAGGAGAGGAAAGAAAGAGGAGTTAATAAGAATACTTTTTAAAAATCCCTCATTATTGTTTCGTTTGATATTAAAATTAATATTAATAATAATATTATTTTCCTTTTTTTTTCCCTATAACTTACTCGTCATCAATACGATTCTGTGCCTCCTCATAAGTAAATGAATGTTTTGATAAAATGACACTCTTTGCAAAGTCCACATTAATGATCTCCGCATTTTCATTAATTTCCCAAATACAGGAGAAAGCAAGACGTTCCACGTTCGATCTTAAGGAGCATAAGTCTATCGAGAAAAAAAACTGTTATATAAAATCTCAAATAATCACAATAATTATGCCCTCTTTCAACTTACTAGTTCCGAGTAACGACGGAAGCATATCAATGCGTTTGTCTACTAAATAAACTGATGTACCCCTGTTCGCCGCCTCCTCATTCATTGCTTGTTCAGGTTTCACAAAATATGTAACATCAGCAATATCTAGAAGTGTTACACACATGCACACACAACACATCAACATTAATTTAATATTTGTTTGTTTGTTTTTCCAGCATTAATTTGTATCATATTCTTTTTTTTAAATAATCGCGAAATAAGAATAGTATATAACTTACGAACACCAATTTCATAATTGCCATTTTCAAGTGGTCGGACGTGAAGTGCATCATCAATATCAGTACATCCTATTAAGAAGATCATTACCATTATCATTTTTTTTTTCCGTTCAGTTAGTTTCTATTTTCGAATATTTTTTTTTCTTGGCTAAAATAACTAATTTACCTGGAGGATCAATACTGCATACATTCAAATGACGTAAATCACGGCGATTTTCATTCTTTAAATGTTCTTCGGTAACAACCCATTGATCGCCTTCAATCGGCAGATCATCTAAAACACGTTTAGAAAATTCTTGATAAGGTACGTCATGTTCCAATAATAAAACTTCAGTTTCGGTTTCTCGGTCACCAGATGATCCAAGTGTTTTAACAAAATGGCCCATTGGAAGTCTATAATATTAAACATATTTAATAAATTAACTCTCTTCTTACTTATTTGCTTGATGCTTTTACAGAAAAAAAAAGGGGGTGAGGAAGAGGGCAGGGTGAAGCGGGAGCGGGAAATCAATCAAGTAATAACTTACACCGAATTAACAGGCCAACTATCCACAGCAACAACAATACGTGCTCCTAACAAGCTATGAGCCTGTGTTGTTTTAATCTTAACTCCCGGGATTCTTCTGTCAATAGCACGAAAGATTACATTTTCAGGAGCAGTAGAACCAGCTTTTGAATGAACAGATTTCTTGACAATAAAACCACAGTATCTAATTAATTAATTACAACAATCCCACACATACACCCCCGAAATTAACATGAGTTTGCTAAGAATAACCTGTTTATGCATGAAATACAGAAATAATAATTATATAACTTACTGTCTCCATTTCTTTCGAATAACACCAACAATTTTACCAGTGGGTTCACCCACTTGGTCAGGATCATTATCCTCCCCATTAACGTCTTTCATATTTACATCTAAAGATTCTTCACCAAACATCTTTTCTTCATCTTCTTCATCTTCCACTGCCAATGATGTATTCTTTTTCCATTGATCTTTAGGAAGAATTTCAACAGCTACAATATCTCCTTGAATACATCGGTTCATATTTTTACGTCCAAGAATATAAATTGTTCGAGGTTCTCCATCCATTTCACCATAGATAGTACCCTATTTATATAACCCATTCGTACATTCATTATATATGTTAGTTTATGCCTATCAGTTCCATTTTTTTTTTGTTTGTTTCTAACATCGATCCATATAATTCATTCGTCTTTTTTTTTTTACCTCCAAAACATTATGTTGACTGATATTTAAAGTACCTTGAATCAAACTTCCTTTCTTAATACCATTTGCAATTTGAGCTGCTGTTTTGTGCTATAACCAAAAAAAAAACGTATATATGAGATAATGTGAATTTCTCTATGTCAGATAATAGAATTTTCAAAATTATGAGTTACCTCTTCATATACAATCTTATCTTTTTCGACAGAATTATCTTTAGGTGCTGCAAGCATATCCAGTAATTCTGGCACATCCTTCATACCTTCCACGTAATTACGTACTATATATAAAAATTTAAATTAGTTTAATTGTTAAATCTCCATCCATCAAGTAAATAGATAGATATATATTTACCTGAAGAGGATCTAATACCGGTAGCCGATGCCTTTTCACGATTTGCACGATCGTCACTTAACATAAGAGTTTCAATCCCTTGACTTTTCAAATGATTGGAATACCATTGTGTTCCCACGCGAATAGCTAATAATAATAATTATAATAATAAGATTGAAATATAAATATAAGGTCCACTTTGAAAAAAAAAATACACCTCTCCTATCCTTTTTTTTTTACTCAATATACCTCTATCATTTCGATCATTTGGTGTTTCATCCTTCAACTTTTCAAGATAGGTATCTCTATAATTATAAAGTAATTTTGGTAATCAATATATATAAAGTCTCTCCTTCTCGAATTTTCTTCATCCATCCAATATGATTCAATTATACCTATGATGTTCGTTCGCAAACATATAAAATCGTTTATTTGAATCGTTCAACATAGCGTTTAATCGATTATAAATAGGAAGACTAAGATGTTTGACTTCTTCACGAACAGTTTGTAATACAATGACATCCTTGATCCCTGGGTGTTCCATAATATCAAGCTAATAGTTGTTGTTTTTTTTCGATCGATAATGATAATAAGAATATTGAATCGATCGTCAGTGGATTTAGACAAGTAAAAAAAAAAAAACTTTTCAGAAGGTCAAGTTTCGACTCAAAACGATCTTTATTTTATTTTTACCTGATTCATAAATACATTGGTGTCGGGTATGATATAATGAGGATACTTGATATTCACTGTACTTCGTGGTGTACGTGAAAGAACGGGTGGACTATGTTGTTCACAGATCGTACATGCTTGGGAAGAGCATGGAATATCATCGCGTAAATAATGTTCTTTGACAACTTTGACAACGTTGCCTTTACGTGTACGTTTAACAAAAGACTTGGATCGCAACATGATTCCAAATGTTTTATTTTATTTATTTTTTTTAAAAAAAAGAAGTGTTATCAATGATCTCCAAAAAAAAGCGTTGCTTTAAAAATGTTAAATTTAATAACGCTTTATGAAAAAAAATGAGCCACAACTGCTTGAAGTTGGATATTTATTACTATTATACATACACAAATTTCGTAAGCAAAGGTGAGCTAATATTAGGATAGGATAAAGGCTCTAGATCAAACTAACTTCATCTATAGAGATTATTGAATTGATACCATCTTTTGAATAACTTTAGTGTGTATGAATATTTTTGATATAAATGTTAGAAGTGATATTTAAATGATATATGTAAAACTAGTGTGAGCTATTTTTAGTAAGTGTAAAGATCGATGCTAACTTATGATTTATATGGACGATATCAATTACCGCGGTAGATTAGTTAAGTATTCTATTTATTGTTAGATAATAAGCAGTTTGTTTTGAGTGGCATGGTAACGCCTATTAACCTTATTTCTAGTAATTAAAGCAATACGTACCATTATAACTAATATTTATACAATAAAGTTGTTGTACTAAAGCTAATATAACTCACACAACCCATATAGATGGATCTGTTTTTTTTTCAATACGACGTAAATATACTCTCTGCCATAATCACAAAAAACAAAATTATAATAATATGCTGGTAATAAGTGAGTATCGTTGGTACCATAGCATGATAAAAGTCACACAGACCATAGAAAGTTTAACTTACGTAGACGTTTATATATAATATGGAGATCACAATTTTTTTCTCTAACAAACTTTGCTCTCTCTACTTCCACATATCACTTATTATAGTAAATTCAAAATGATACATTAATGCATGTAAGATAGAAAACTTATTAGGAAGAGCTCCTATATTGCAACTGCCCAATGCAAAGCTCCTTTTCAAGCCCCCCCCCTTACTACTGAGAAAAAATATTATGGTCGAAGCTCAAGAGATTTTTATTAAACCATCGTCCATGACCATCTGTTGTTTATTAAGAAAGAAAAGATCCAATAATATTTTCGTTGGAAATGGTAACATTGGATAGTAACCAATTCATAGTGAGAGAAAAAAGACCTGTGTCATAGCGACAGAAAAAAAACTGACTATTCTATATAATAGAAGAGCAGGGGCTCAAAAGATTTATAAAAGCAGGTGTTGTGCACAGATTCCACTATTTTTCTACTTTGACTCCTTTTTTTATATTCTTCTTTCATACTACTTTTCACCCTTCACCCTCGTCTCTCTTTCGTGCCTTATTATTAGTACGTATATCTGGTTACCATGTACTTTACCTCACGACGACTTGTATGTAATCTTTTCTTTAGTGAAACTATTATTGCATTTTTTCAGTAAAAGATATTAAACAATTTCAAATGTCTTCACTAAAATCAGTTGTTGAAAATAATCTCTCCGTTGTGTTGTGACATCATATGATGAAGTGATTTTTTTACAATCTTTAGTTGTTATCAAAAGATTCACCCGAGACCCTTTTTTATTTACACTCCTTGCATTATTTTGATAAAAGTGTGTAACAAGGTAAAAAAAAAAGCATTGCAAAAATATATTTTATTAGAGGTTGATATATTATACTATGCCACACCAATACTAGGAAAGGATCTTCTGATGGGGTATATTGAACAAATACGTAAGAATGATACTGTTTTTTTTTTTTTTTTACATTATAATAGTATTATTATGACGCATCAGTTCTGCTGTATTAGGATATTTTAAATCGATAATATATCTCTATGCGCAAATGAGTTTTTTTTTTCTATTTATAATTTTGGTTAACTACGCGCTATATATAAAGAAAATCATGTACTTGATATGATTTTGAGAACTGGTGTTCTTAACTTGTACTCCTCCGTCGTCTAATAACGTTATTTCTTCAGAAATAGTCTTTCTAGTTAGATTGTTCTCTATTTTAAATGACATCCTGCCTAGTGGATTGAAGGATATAATAACCTCCTTGTATAACAGACATAATAGAAGTTTGGAATATGGACAGTGCATTGCCCCTAGAGCAACTAGTCAGGATGGTTTTTGTAATTTTAGAATAGTACGTAACTGAACATAATAAGTTATGTTTGTTCATTGTTCATTTATAAAAATGAAATAAAAAAGATACATCACCAGTTGCTTTTCAGTAATCTATGTGAAAAAGAACATTATATTGATACGGTAAAACTAAAACATTACTATTTTGAAGATTTACCATTTTGTCATGGCACAGATACGTAGGGACATTAATATCGGTTTCTTTAAATGGACGGGCAATCATTAATTATAGTTCTGATTCTGTATATAGCTCGTCGTTAATAAAGAAACATTTATTTATGAGAAGCAATCAAAAGTTTTTGGGGTATGTTGAGTCATGATATCGATGTTCGATCCTATTTTATTTGATCAAGAGCAATATCTCATCAGCTTATGATAACGGCTATGATTCATTGATGGTGTTATAATATGCTTTTCTAGTTAAAAAATTCTGAATAAAAACAAATCAAATTGGGTACGTATTCTGTTTTTCTTTTTATAACCCAATTTCTGTATTAAAAAAAAAAACTTGTCGCGTGAGAATGGTCTAAATGGTGCTTGAATAAGACTTTAATAATGCTTGAATAATGTTTAAATCTAACTATGTTTATAAATGATACTTGAAAAAATGATATTTGTATAAATATATATACTGTATATCTCATACATTTAAAGAATAATTCATTCTTTCTCAAGTATCGTTCAAAATATTAAAGTATATCATTTTTTTTTATGATTTTGGGTAATTACGTATTGGATGTTGAGATAAAACTATAGCGGTGAATGTAGTAGACCCTTATCATCTTGCCGCAGCATTATGTAAATAGTTGCTAACGATAACAATTTTTTTTTTGGTTATCTTATATCTATAATAAATAAAAACTCAACAAAAAAAAAGTTACTGTAATCATGTAAAAACGTAAAAACAATTTTTTTTAGGTTCGGATAATAGAAAAAAAATTAAACCAACCCGTTATTTTATCTGACAGGTGATAATAAAAAAAGTAAAATAAAGATCGCCCGGTATAAATCGGATTATTTATTTATAGTTTAGTTTTTTTATATTACAATTGTATATATCCTTTTAGCTTGAACAACCAATGCTTTTGTACAACATAAAAAACATGCGTTTTTTTTATATAGTATTTACACGTGGCTTTTTCTATTTCATTTTAAAAAAAAAAAATCGCGGGTAAAAAAAAACATTTTTCGGGAAGATGCGGTAAAAATAAAATAGACTAAAAAAGCTCAATTCTCCGGATATTTGTTGTCAATTATAAAAAAAAAAAAACTTAAGCGGCGAAACAATTGAAAAAATATATTGATTAAATAATGATAAAAAATAACCAGATTTATTGATAAACAATCATTAAGGGAGATATAAATAAATGGAAAAAGATCCATACTAATATTGAAATAATAAAATTGAAATGATAAAATAGTAAGAATGAATGGATTGGGGAATGCAAAAAAAAAAAAAAAAAAAAAAAAATTGAATATAATAGTACGTACGTAATGCTTAAATAAATGAAAAATAATAATAATGATGGTATGGGTTATATAATAATGATATGTACAAATACAAAGATATAGTGAAGCATAAATTAAGACACAGTTTCAACTGTTGATTCTGGAGGATAGGTTGGTACAGCTGGAAGTTGTTCCATTGATTGAAAATAACTAGGTGGTGTTTCAGCTGTATTATATGCAGGAGGAGTAGGTAAAGCACCATCCCAAACATGTTCCCGTGATGTTACCAAGACAGGGATCTCCAATGTGCATAATGTAAGATGATGTGATTTTTCCTTACGCGATGAGGAGGGTGTTGAAGGTGTAATGGCACTAAAAGATGATCGGCGAGAAGATGCATTGCTTCGACTACCATGATTATTTTCACCATTATTTGTGGTACGTCGCAAGGAAAATATGGATGAAATAGATGAAGAAGAAGTTGAACGACTAAGAACAGGAGGTGTTGTCGGTTGTGATGCAGGTGGGGAAAGTAATGTTGCTGATGTAGTAGTACCAACTGCGGCCGCAGCTGTTGTAAAAGCATGTTCAATTTGTTGTACGCTCAATTTATGGTTGTCACTGTCGTCATCTTCATTATCACTTTCATAACATGATGATGCTGGTGTAATTATGGGATATTGTTGTTGATTACGACGTTCTTCTTCTACCATCATATTAATAATCACAGAATGTTTGACATCAATTAATCGTGTTGAATTATCAGCATTTACTCGTGGACATAATCGAAATACAGCATTATAATTATGTGGTGCTTCTGAATTATAATCTGGTGATTGAGATGGATGAAACGTACTCCATCCAAGTGGATAGACTTCGTCGATCTTGCTACATGATTGATATGTCAAGGAACGTTCACCTGTTGTTCGATAGCGTATCGTTTCTCGTAAGGCACATGTCACTGATTTAACAGCTTGAGTTTCTGGACGACCCAAATTCATGTTAACGTTCAAACGAACAAGGCCACCTTCCCGATAAGTCATACTTGTTGCTGTAGCTGAGTAAAGAAGTTGTTCGTGACGATTCGCACCTTCGACCGTTTCAGTCATATCAGCTGCTGTGGATGAAGTAAAATCATCACCCAAAAGCGAACGACGTAATATGATTTCTCGAGTAGAATGGATATCCGATGAAAAAGTAGGGCGAAACAATGTAGCTTGAAGACGATAACGAATCATACCATACTTACCACGAAAACTTGCAGGTAAAGTAGGTGGAAGATCAAAGGAGAATGGGTATTCATAAGTACCAGGTTCCAAATGCCTGAGTTGACCATCATCACCAATAAATTGTTGACTTTTGTAATAGAGGGAACGGTTTTCGACCATTTCAGTGGAAGAGATGGGACTATTACCACGAAGATTGACTTTGTTCCGACCTTCAAACCATACAACTAAACGTCGTGCTTTGAGAGGTCGACGAATATGAACAATACAGGTTCCATTTAAGGTGCATCCTTCTGATTCATCATCAGCGAACCCACGCATGATACCTGAAAATGAGGAATCGATATCAAATTCTATGCTTGCAGCAGCGTCGTCTTTAGTCATAGATATAATAATAAATAATAGGTGTGGTTTAACAATAAAAGAAAAAAGATAAGTAGTAAATTCAAAAAAAAAAAAATAAAGAGAGAGAATTGAATTTTTTTATTTATTTAGAATACATCTTCTTTTTATAGCAAATGTAAAAAAAAAAAATTGTTTCGGTTGATATTCTGATGGCGACTATCAAGAAAAAAATTGTTTCATTTTGGAAATGTTACTGTTTATGTAATCTTAGACTCCGTTGGTTGTTAGGGTCGCTTATCAAGAATGTCGCAAATTTGATTGATCAAATCCGCCTTCCGACTTTTTGGATAAGTTCCTTGTTGTTTAACCCAATCCTTCAACATAGGAACAGTGCACTGATAATTTTTTTTTTATGTTGTCGTGATGGGAATTTATTATTTATTAGTATTTGAGATAATTCATTACATCCCATTTTATTTTTACTTACATGATCAAGTGTTTGATCTTTATAACAATCTTCAATAGATTTAGAACCAGATAATGGTCGACGAGCGCGTTTCTGTGATGATTCAGCATCATCATTAGAAGTTTCCTGAAAAAAAAAATACATATGCAATCTACGATTAGCTTTTTTTTTTTTTATTTATCGTAAACTTATCTTGTGTGACTAAATCCAGGGTCCAATCTCAATGAGTCTTTTTTTTTTCCTTCTTTTTACCTTCCGTTTTCGGGAACTACTGCTAACTGCATCAAGTTCTTCAGTATCGGCATTTAAAAGCGATTCCAAACGAGGCACGCAATCTTTAAGTCGCTGGTAAAAATATCTTTCATGTCAGCCAAAAAAAAAAAAACCTTCTATCGATAGAAACGACATTTTTATACTATAAAAAAGTCTATAGATATTTACCTTATTTAAAATTTCATACTTTGGTAAAGTATTATCAGGAACATCTTCCACCGCTTTTTGATCAAGTGCTAAAGATTGAAGTACTGCATAGTGTAGCTGCAAGGCTATATAAGTTTTAATAAATATAGATAAATGTAACGTGAGTTTTAGTTGATCACCGACGATAAAAATATATATTATAGAAATATAGAATACAGAATTTATAATATAATAGCGATAAGAATGAAATAAAAAAAACCATGCAAAAACATACTTGGATTTTCGTAATCTGCAGGATCATACATTTGATCCAAATATAACTTGTCAATGACTCCTTTTGCACCTTCAATTTGTTCTTCAGTAGCTATGTGGCACCCATGCCAAAATTTAAAAAGATCAGCCTTTTTTTTTTTTTTTTTGCCTTTTAAAAGCAATAGATCAAACTATGATAAACCACTACCCTCTTACTATATATTTACTATTATTTACCATGTTGTATTGTTGTTGGTGGTATTTCACGGATATCATCAGCATAAGGTAATCGGATAAGACAGAAACCAGGTGGTTGGGTTTGAATTCCATTTTCATTCATTATTTCTCTCTATAATTGAGGGGTTTTTTTTCATTGTCGACGAATTCGGTTTAGTATATAACGCACGTTTTTAACATGTTTGCATGATTTTTTTTTAATGCGAGGTTACTCACCTGAGGTATCATAGCAACAATGAAAGTAGTAGAGTTTGTTCTGGGTGTGAATACACATAATCCAACTCGTTCTTGTTCCAACATGGTATCTAATAATGCTGCAAACGTACGAGTTGAACCTTCGAATGTCTGAAATCATTATCATTCACAATAAAGCGGGTTAAAAATATATAAATTTTCTCTTAATTATTTATCAATTATATAAATAAATAAAAAACAAAATAAAAGTTACTTACGGATTCATCCGGGTAGATAAAATAAGGATGAAAAATTGACCGATAAGGTCGCATTACATCTTTACTCATAAATCCGAGAAGTTTAAGAGCTAGAGAAACAAATAAATAAAGTTAAGAAAAAAACAGGTGGATTCAACAAAAATATCATGATTGTGTATATTTACATGGATCCGTAGAACGACGTAATTTTTGACGCTCATCATTATTGAAAACAGATTGACCACCTGCAACTGGCCAGTATGTTTTGATTTCATCAGGCATCAGTGTTTGTTCAGTATCCTATATTAAATATCATTATTATTGATGAATATTAAAATAATAATAAAAAGAGGAAAAAAAAAAAAAGAAGGCATACTGCGCATTTATAGGTTGTTTTTGTTTCAACTTCTTGTAATTGTTCAGCTGCTGTGTAGACCCACGTATGTTGACCACGTGATTGTTCTATAATGATATTATATCTATACAATATAGAAACTCATTAGTTTCACTTTTATTTTCTGTTGTGTGCATCATTGCATAACTATATTGATTATTTACCCGCGAATACCAATTTCAAGTCCTTCTGCTAAACGGAAAGGAATACGGAAAGCTGATCGTTTTTTGGGACGTTTACGTCGAACTCTTTGAAGTAATTCATCCAAATTATTTGATGCACCTTTCGGTGCTCGAACTTGTTCCAATTGGGCTTCATCACTCTCTTCTGTTGGTTGGTATCCATTCATAATTTCCTATTATTATTATTATATCAAATCACATTAAAATAAATTAGTATAGAGTCCTTCTTTTATTTTTATCAATCCAAAAAAAAAAAAAAAAAAATACTTACATTATAAAAAAGGCTTTCATCAAAGAGATTTCCACCTGTATTTAAACCAAATAATTCAATTTCAACACCAATTTCACCCAAATCCTATTTTATAACAAAAAAAAAAAAGTATCAATAATCTTTATTCATTTTTATTCAATAAGGTCAATATTAACATACCTTTGCTCGTTGAATAGCAGCATTTCTCAAATTAGTATTCTTTTTATGTGGATTATCTTGATCGGTAATTAAAAAGATACGTCGAGTACCCGTTTTTTTCGTTCTTTCTGAAAAGATTTCCATACATGTCCAAAAGACATTACCCAAAGGAAATTCTTCTGTTGCTACACCAAATTCTGTTGTCAAATCTTTATCACCTTCTAAAAAAATGAACGAGTTATATTAGTAAATAGTATTTTTCATTTTAATTACAAACACGCTATTTACCTGAACCAAATGCTTCTACTTCTTTAATTTTTTGAGCACTAGGAACGTCCAAATCTTGAAGAATATATACATGTTCATGACCAGGCGCATTATTTTGACTTGCCTATATATATATATATATATATATATATATAAAAGTAAATTAAAAGAAGGGATTCCATCGCATTGTACTCTTAAATCTTATCGTGAATGTATTATTGACTTTGGGAGGGTGGATACATATATAAAAAAAAACAGGGAAAGTTTTTACTAACTGTGCCAAATAAAATCACACCCACTTCATCGACATCACTACTAAAAACTTTATTTAACATGACTGATTTTACACAATCAAAAGCAACTTTAACTGGAATTTTGCCATCTTTTTGAGGTATTTGCATGTCTGAACCACAATCAATAAGAAATAATATTCGATCGTGTCCGGTCAATAAGGTCTAATAATAATATTAAAAATTCAATATGTTTTTTTTTTTGTTAAATTAAAAATAAAACTACAGACTTTCTTTTTTTTTTCTCAAATGTATTGTATTACTTTATAGTCATCAGTAACGACTGGATCGTCGTCATCAAATTGATTTGAAAAACTATATGACATTATTTTTCTTTATATATATTAAACGCGAAACAAAAGAAAAAAAAAAAGGAATCTCGGTATTTTCGCGTGCATAAAATAAATGCGCAGTTTTGAATCAAATTTTATGAATTAAATGTATTTTGACCATAATAATAATGACTATCATTTATTTAATAAGAGGAAATATAAAGTAGAATCTAATAATCAACATCTTCTTCTTCTGATACATCAGCTCCAAAACCACGGTCTTCATCTTCAGATTCATCAACTATATCTACTGTTGTAGTTGAACCTTTTCGTTTAACAATATCATCATTTTCTTTAGGTCGACGTAATATAGGATGTGAAGCTTTGTTATATCTATAATAATTCATTATTAATATTAAGTTAGATATAAATAATAATAGTTATTTAAACCCTCTTTTTTTTAATCACTATCATTACACAGCCATCATTTAATATAAGGGTTTACTCACTTGCGAGTGAATGCTGATTTTGCTTTTGTTGGAACCTTTGACATTGGTTTTTGTTGATTTAAATCTAAATCATTTAATGATTCTAAACTACTGCGATTAAAATAATAGGTATCTAAGATAGCCATGGCATCATCATAACGTTCCTAAAAAAAAAGACAGGTCAATAAAACATTGGAATTGTTTCTTCTGTTACTCAATTACGATGGTTAATGTGACATACTTCAGCAAGATATTTGAATATCCGATCATTAAATGCAGGGACATAATGTTGTCGAATTTGATAACGATCAACAGATGTAGTAAATCGCATATTACTTCTCATTTCATTTACTATACGATCAAATTTACTAGATTTAGAATTCTGTCCAAGCCATCTAATAAAAAAAAAATTATATAAAAATAAATCTTTTAAACCATTTTCTCCCACAATATAAGTTATAAAATATCAAAATATTTAAGGTTACCCTGGGAAACTAAAATTATTAAAACTATTAAACCCTTTTGTTTTTCCATGCATAAATCCTGCTGGTCGTACACAACCTAATGCAGATTCAACTGGCATAAGTGAATATTGTTGTGTACTCCTATATAATAATAAAATCAATCCAATTAAATAATCATAAATATTAAAAAAAAAAATAATTATAATAAAAGTTACCCATGAATCATTGAATTTACTAAATCACCATCTGCTATAGCTTCAGCTGCTTTAGCAGCCATTTTCATTTCTAATGAAGCAATTTCAGTAGGATGACCTGTTAAACACATTTTACTTGGTTTATCAGGAATAAATTTTAAATAGTTTTCCTATTTTAGACAAAACATCAAATTCATCCTTAACATTAGATTACTTTTCTCTTTAAAAAACAAACAAACAAAAGATAGCTTACAAAAACCATAAGAGGTGTAAGACCATAATCATAGAAATAAATATCTAGTTTTTGTGCAAGTGTATTATTTTTCCATGATGATAAATCAAAAAGAGCTTCTGGAATATCGAAAAGGTTCATTTGACCATCTTTTTCATTTTTCTTGGCACTATATATATATATATATAATTATTCAACTTTAGTTTTCCCAATTAATAACAAAAAGAATAATATTACTTACACAATTTTTGCATCTTCATCCGTCATCTGTTGACTTGATAATCGATAAGTTGAAAGAATATTAATGACTTGACGAATATCATTATTTGTAGCATTAACAAGCTCATCTACAGCTGTTGGCTTAATTTTTAATTTTTCTCTAATAAATTAAAGATATAGAATGGGAGAGAGTTAATTTATTGAATAGAGAGTATCAAATATATATAACATACTTATAACTAATCGACATCATTTTGGATCGAATTTGGTTGGCAGGTGTTCTATGATTAAAAACAAAGAAGTGTGAATCATTTCGTTCCTGTTAAAAAAAACGATGGATTTTTCTTTTTACCTTTTGAATCGAGCATCAAAGCATACATTTTTTAATGGTGCTACCTTTTGTGATCGAATATCATTACAAATACAAATAATAGGTACTTTTGTTGTTTTGATAAGAGAAGCTAATTCAGCTGCACCTCCACGATCACCACCGGACATACCATCTACTTCATCCATTACCAAAACAACTTTTTTACCCTTAGCAATAGTCTAGTTAAAACAAAAACAATTTATATACCATAATTAGTTCATAGGCTTGCCTATTGTGTTTTTATCTTTTTCCAAGTAGTTTTGAATGCTTTCATACATACTTGATTTGGGTTCCCACGTTTATAAAATTCGGTCATTGTCCGATTATCAACCATTTCACCCAATATGTCCTAATCATACATAAGCAAAATAAGAAATTAGGTGAGTCGATTCATATCATATCTATATAAAAAAGAAAGAGGAAATAATAAAGAATGTAAAGTATGGTTACCTCAAGCGCTTTTTTACTTCTTACATCACTTGCATTAAATTCAAGAACTTCGTATCCATTTTCATGAGCAACAACATGAGCAGTTGTGGTTTTACCAATACCAGGAGGACCACTAATCAATACTGCACGAAAATTGGATGTGGATTCGTTTAATTTTTTGCCATTTCCCTTGGACTTGGTATTGGTGGCAAGGTTCTGATGCCTTTATATATATATATATATATAGATGTAAAAGTTTTGATCACATGAGCTGATTTCTTTTTTTTTACCAAGTTTACAACAGATTTTTTATTATAAGACTTACCAATCTTTAAGCCATTCATCAATCCGTTTAACCATTTCTTTATTACCGATAATCTCATTTATTTTTTTTGGCTTATATTTTTCTGTCCATAACTGTTCCATAGAGTTGCTACAAATATATGTATAGAATTGTAAGTCGAACTCGATATATACATAGATCCATATATATATAACTTACATTTCTTTATTTACAACAGCAGGAGCAGCAGGAACAGGAGCTTTTCTTTTTCCTTTTGATGCTGATGTTGAAATTGCTGAAGAGATAGGTTTGGAAGGCATTGCCTTGGCAACCAATTTATAAAATCCATCTTCATTTATCACGATAGTACCAAGATTCTCAGCTTTCTTTACAATAGAATTATCGGACCCTCTTCCTTGTATCAAGTAAGTTGTTTTAAAATTTAAATCTGTAGTAATTTGACTATTGTACTTTAGTTAGTAACTTCCAGATCATTATCTCGTTATATATAATCACGAAATTTACCCTCCATAGCGTTCAACAATACTGTGGGCAGTTTCTTGAGTCATTGTATCAAGAATACCGGAAAATGTAAATACGGAACCAATAAAACAACCATCTCTACCAGTGGGTAAAAGCCGACTACCCAAAGCTTGTGGTGTATTATTAGTGATTGAAACCTTTTTTGTTAATCTGTTTTTTTTTTTATAAATCAATAATGTTTATGTATTAGTTATCAAAATCAAAAGTTAAATTTTCTCCTCTCAATAAATAAAATAAAGTTTACTTTTCTGTTTTTAAACTTGAGGATACGTTGGATGATGATGATGAATTGGTAGATACACTTTTACTGCTACTGCTAGATGATCCACTACTTTTTTTATCTGTTTTGAATGCAGACATGATATCTTGAGTAGGTCTCTTCTCTGATAACGAGTTTTCCACCTTACTGGTTTTGTCCACGGAAGGAGCATATTTCTTTTGTTCAACTGAAGAGCTACTTTTATTTTCGGTAGCAGAAGACGAGGACGGATATGTTGATGATGTTGGATAACTGGCTATTGTTGATGATAAAGATGTAGATGGTTGTTGTCGTTGTTGTTCCTGAATGACAGGAGGCTTTTGTTCTTGTGGAATAGGTGATGCAGTTTGATGATCATCGGGATTACTTTTTCGTTTAATAATATCGGTATCATCTGTATCTTGTAAAATAGATTGTGTCTTTTTCTTCACACTTTTGGATGGTTTAACCATAGCAAAGAAATCCTTTGGATCAATCGCTTTGACCTTTTTATTCTTGTCCCTAATATCCATTCATGTATATATATATATATAGTCAATCAATCCAAATTTTCCAATTAATACATTTTTCTCTCTTTTTTATACCATTTTTTGTCGAGCCTCGTCCTTCTCTCTTTTGTTTTTTGCGTCTTTACCTATCGACATTGTCGCCTTTACGTTTCATGGTTTTGGAAAGTACCAATGGTTGCTGACTGAATAAATAAGTACAAAATAATTTATTAACTCAAATAAATATAAAAATATTCTACTAGGTTATAAAGTATTTTTTTTAGCATCTAAAATGCTTCAATATAAATTATACTCGAATTTTCAAAGAAAATAATAAATATGACGCACAAATCATCGTCTTGGTCTAAATCCATGGTGTTGTCAACAGTTCAATTTCTTGAGTTGTATAAAAGGAAGTGAAATATATACGAGTGAAGAACAATAATAATTATATACCTTTAAAAAAGGATTTTTTTTTAGTTATTAAATAAAATAAAATAAAAAGGAGAGACAAAAATAAAAAATAAAGAGACGCGATTTTTTGACACGCGTTAACTTTTTGGTGTATTTTTTAGCTAACAAAAAGAATTATCGGGATTAAATGGAAGGGAAAATTATATTACAAAATGCAACCTAGTAACTATACTTTTTCTAAGGGAATTGCTACGAAACCCCACAGATAAAAAGCTATCAAACAAGTTATTAAACCATATAAACTATAGTAACAGCAATTGTCAACACAAATAGCTCTTATTTGACCGTTCATATGTAACATTAAAAATATATAGCACTTCTTGTTTGTCATTGTCTTCACATGGATTACACAACGAGATATAGTGAGAAAATATAAGAATTCTTGACTGTTATTTATAAAAAGCTGAACTGCTAATATAAGCTGCATAAACATTTTCAAGTTATATAATGATGATGGATTGTATAATAGATGTATACCTTTCCTTTATTCAATATGCTTTTTCTTGTATATCAATCTACGAACCGCAACTAGTCGGACAATTTGCCCCAAATGGACACCGGCCATTTAGTACTAGATAAATAAAAAAAAAAAGCTTTGACCTATAATAGATGTATATAAATAGCAGGATACGACATGTTAAAATCATTTAGATGACTAGTTACAAGAGGGAGTTATAAATGATTCTATTATAAAAAGTTGATTTCTTGATCATCCAATAGCTGTTCCCTACTGAATATTTCCACTAAGTGCCTTTGAGGTAAATGGTCGATTATAATATCTTTTATATTTGGGATAGCTCTAATACACAAAAAGCATTGAATTAGTTCTTTCGATTTTCGTCATTGTTTTCGAGGATCACAAATTAATTAACTTACAAAAGAAACTTCTTTAAATCCTTAACATTCGTTGTTGAGTCGGCAAAATCCAGGGCCACAAGGAAAACATTGCCCCCTTCGGCGATGAATGATACCATATCTATAAAAATAAATTATCAGTACGTATGATATAAAACAAACCACTAAAACCGGCTTTTTTTTACCTTGGGTTGTGCCATCAACCCCTTCAACTTGCGATATGTCAAAGTACATTTTTAAACCTCTTTCCCGAATTCTTTGATCCGCTGAAGAGGATGGAGACATATATGTTTTGTTTACTAGGGATGTCGCTTTAAGTTTCGTCGCCATCCGTTGTAAGAGGCGGACATATGCCTTTTGATCACAATTGATCGGAGACTTACAGCAATAGCCGATTATGTGGTATGGTGTTCCTGTTTCAATTATTTAATTTAGTTGAAATGTGCATTTTGATTCCTTCAGCTACAAAGGCTATCAAACACAGGTTTATGAATATCATTTCTTCAACAAGCAACCATCATATGCATCACTTACCGTGATAATCTTTCTGAAGCACATATATATAAATTATGAACTTGTATTTTTTTTTGCATTTGGGTTCTTCATCTCATCCGCGATCCGCTTATTCGATCCGACTATCCACTCTAGAATGTCAAAATGCAGTGTCGCCGCGCTTGCAACCCCAATTATTACTAAAACAGGATTATTGCACCGTTCGTATATGAGCGTACTGTAATGAACGGCACGTACCAAGAACTTTTTATCCATTTGATTTTGGACTTCTATAAATACGGGCAAAAATGTACTTAAGGGATCATGTGAAGCATAAAGGATATCGCACTTCGTCTTGTTTATTAAATTTCGTTGGTGTTGTCATATAGTAGTCTTCTGCCACTTCCGGTACAAGAGCTTTTATTAATATGTTAATGGGTTCATTGTTGGTTAACACCATTTTACTGATCAGATCATTTCCTGGTCTATAGTTGTACGTTAGAACGCGATCAGTGATCTACAATTCTATAGTAAATTCCCTTACCATTTTTAATATCAAAATAGTCAGACATTATTTTTGCCTAGGGTCTTTATCTGATCCACTATCCTCAGGTGCGGATACATGAGGATGGGAATAGTACCCAATCCATGCTTGATCATTTTTACGTCACCAAGATGTCATTGCTTAAAGCACTTCTTCCAGCTGATTCTTCTTGATTCGATACTTTTGAACCGTTGTACAAATTTGTGTAGCTCTGTTTTATTTCTCTCTTCATTGAGATCAACAGAGTTTGCGAGTTTCCTGTTTTTGTTTTAAAAAATACTAACGGAGGAGCTTCTTCAATGGGCATTGTTTCTATAGCTTCCCATCCGCATTTGCATGTTATCTGATCCAATCCGTGAAAAACGCTATTTTTAGCTGCACCGTCGTGCAAACCCCAAAAAAAACTTTTGATCAAACAATGTGGTGAAGGGCAATATGCCTGCTTGCACTTCACTCATAGTAACTTGTTTTCTGGTATATATGAAATTCATCGGCTCTTCGGCAAGAAAGATCTCAACGGCCATTGATGAGGAAGATATGAATATTATAGAAATATTATAAGAACACTTTTGCCAATACAAAAAAAAAATACCGTTACAGTAAACACCTAGATAACAGAACACTGGTGGCAAATTGACTCCTGTAAAATCATGTAAAATTGTACAGTATATTGTTACGTTTCATTGGTAGCAAGGCTTTTGGAGTAACGTTAAATGAGATAAATAAGGGGGGAAACAAGTAGAATAGCTCTTGAATACGTATCAAGAAAGCAATAAAGATAAAGAAAGATTTGATGTTTGCTATTTATTGAAGAAAGAGTGTTGATAAAAATAAAAATATTTAAACGTACTAAAATAAAACTCACACAAATGTGTAATTGTTACCGAGAGAGTGAAAACTCATCAAACAATAAAAAAATAAAATAAAGTATGAAGAATTTATTGGTGGATTATAACTGTTGTGTAACACTATTCCATAAGTAAGATAATAGTAACAACCATCCGTTTTCAATTTGTTGATCAAAATTATAGAATACAATGATATTTATGTGCGTTTTTATTTATTTCTCTGTTGTTACAATCAAAAAAATATATATTTAATGTTCATTAATACAATAGATCTCAACAATAATAATCAATAATGAGATAATTTTATTCAATAAAGAATAGTAAAATAGTATGAAAAACAAAAAAGCATATTACGAGATACGTGTTATTGCAATTTGCCATGCAGTCTACCACACAATATATAAAATAATAATAGTAAAAACATTACTATACCTGGATTGTGGTTATCCACTTTTATCCGTTCTTCTACGGATGACCGCGCGATTGTTGTTTGTGATGCTCAAAGAGCTCGAGAGCCGCTTGCGAGCAATACTCATGGTTGATGAAGTACTATAAAAAAATTCAATTAGTATTTCTAAAAAGCTTATACCATGCTATAGTAGAATATAACCATCAAATATATCAAAATACAAATATATACATACCCATGAGTACTCGCACTTCTATCACTGTGCACGGAATGCCTAAGATATAAAAAAAAAGTTGGAGAAATATCCTGAGTCATTACACGATTATAAACAGGTTGAAGATATAACAAACATACATTGAAGCATCCCGTGTCAGTACAGGAGGTTGGACAGCAGGGCCAGAACTAGAAAGATTATTAGAAATTCGAAATTAGCCATATTTTAAATGTTACATTTACAGCTCGTTGTATACTACATTTATATTATTATATACCTTGTTGCAGGAACCGAGAACTGGCGGATGATCTCCCTAGATTCCTCCGAGGCCACTGTTCCCACACTTTTCAATAATTAAGTTATAGTTAGTGTTAGAATTATATTCATTTTTTTTTGAAAAAAAGAAAGTTATGAATATGGATATGGATAGATTACCTTTCAGCATCATCGGGAGCAGCACCTCCGCTATAGTAAAACAAGTATGAAAATAAGTATTTAATAATTTTAACTATAGCTTATTAAGTTATACATTAAACCATGTTATCTTAGTATCACTAACCTTTTCTTCTTTGCTGCGTTGCTCCATTTCTGAAGTTAACAAGAATCTGGCCATCCAGTTGTTTTCACACTTTTCGATCGGTATCCAGGGATCACTCTTAGATACCGATTCGGTGAAGAGCTTCATAATGGAGCTCGTCACCCCGTGGTCTTGGCTGGACCATGGCTGGCCAGCAGTCCCCTTACGAACTGCGATGGAATTCATTTGCTTGATGGCAGCTTCAACATGGTTGTCCAATCGAGCCATCTTCAGCATCTTTGTTGAATTGTCCATATTGGACAATGCCAATATGGCCGCATCAACATCAGCAATCTTGGCATTGCGAACCTTGCCTTGCGCATTGCGCGGCTGACGAATGAAACCAACAGGAGGTTCATCATCACCGGCCTCCTCCACATGTTCTTCCAAGGCTTCGCCCACTTGGTCCTTCGACGCCAAAATGAGGACTCGAAGCAATCGAGCTTCGCCAAAATCATGGCTTCAACTGGGGTGACTGGAATACCCTGATAATGTTGATGATTCATCATTTGGGTATACGATGAACCAGTGCCTTGAGGCAACTGGTTCAAAGATTCCTGTTGGGGGTTTGCGGTTGTTGTTGTTGTTGACTCGAAATTATAATTAAAAAATTTGAAAAATGAGCTCCGGCTCCCTACAAAAAAAATTACTGCTTAACTTCTCCCTTCTAAGTTGATCCAGTCAAAGACATCAATGGATCATGATAATAGGCAAAATTCTTCTTCTGCTTCATATAGCTTTAGAGGCATAAGACTACCAATACTGCAGTTATTTTATTATCCTTCATAAGTTTGACTGCGAGTTCTCGTCAATAACTCAATTAATATTATCAGTTTCAAACAGTAGTTTCTATATCAGAGCTCATATACCTACTTTAACTGTATTTATCCTTATGTTCATCATTCCTTTTGGTTAGTATATCCTTTTAGGCTTACATATTATAACCAATTCACTGATACAAATATCAACTAAGCTATTTTTTATTAAATAAATTTATTACAAATAAGCCACACATCATTTTACAGGATTTTTATAGGATTTACAGGATTTTTACAGGATTTACAGGATTTTTACAGGATTTACAGGATTTACAGGATTTCATTTACCCCGATTCCTAAATAGGTATAGCTTACATGCTTTCGCAGGAATTTACAAAACTTTTTTATGGTGTGGGCTAAACACATTAAAATGGAGAGCTAGAGCTAACTTATACTAGAGCGAACAAAAAAATAAAAATAACACGCTTCTGTGAGACACAATTTATTTCTAGTCTGTTACATTTACCTTTTATGTAATATTTGAATACGTGTTCACTCTTAAACCTGGTTATTGCCATAAAATAACTGTCAAAATTCGTTAGAATGTCTTAAAAATGGAGTTACAGTGTTCAATGTCCAACCATATAGCGTTTTAAAAATTGATTGCGTAAGTATACACACCGAGAATACTGGTTATCTCAAGGTTAACTCAATGGCAGTAATTTGACTTATTTTAATTCAATTCAAATGCTATGCACGTAGCTACGATTTTGTAAACTTTTATATGGCGTTGTTTTATATTTATATTTTAGTAATTGTATTGATGTTTTACGTATGGAGTAAATCGATGACCAGACAAATATACTAGTTGATAAAATTTTGTATTGGGAGATTCCAAAAAGTGCATTTGATTCTTCCATTTTTTATATTTTTAAGCGCAAAACACAGCAGTAACAAATTTTATACTTGATCATCATGGCAACCATATAACTGATGCTTTATTGTTTCTCTTTTCCTTTAAATAATTGTCATTCTCTTCTATCTTTATAAATCCAAACTTACATTTTTACTTAGGAGCAAAATAATATGGTCTACAAGGTATTTAATAAAATAACGAGTCACCCTTAATAAAAAGTATAAAAATAACCCTCTTTCTCAACTTTTTTTGTCCCTTTCTAACGTATGTACAATGTTAAGTTATATTTTTCACTTTTCTCATTTTTTTTGACACTCCATTTGTTTTGCTTTTTATGTTCATCTACCCTCATTTTTATTCTACATCATTTATATATATATATATATATACAATTTAGTGATTTTTTGTTACTGTTACGTATGTAATCACAATAACTTATAAAATAGTCAAAGAAGTTGTATATAGATAAGCATATATTTTCACTATATATTTTTATTGAGAAGAGAGGAAGAGAAAGGGGGATAAGAGAGAGAGTAAGCTAAGTCACTAGCACACCGTCGTCCACTTTCCTTGGTGACTAGCTTTGACAAGAACTTGTTGCTTTTTTTATTCCGTTTCTTGAAACAGTAATGCTCTTATTCGCAACACTTCTTTCTTTTAAGATTTACACAAGCGCACAAGCTTAAATTCCAATTCTGGTTTTGCTCTTTTGCTATCATCCTGGTTGAAGGTATTTTAATTATTGTAATGCTTACTAGAAATAAATTTGTGAATTTTAATATGATCCATTTACTACTATTATTGTTGTAGATTATATTAGCTCTTCGAACGGGATTGTATTCATGTCTTTGATGATTAAAAAATAAGAAAAATAAAAGCAAAACAGTATTAACAGAATAAAATGAAATTAGTGCTAGTCTGTATATACACTCATATGTATGTTATAACAAAAAAAAAAAACGATTAAAGGTATTTCTTATGTACTACTGTTATATCTTTACTGATAAAGGCTGTAAATAGTATAATTTTCAATAAAATTGTTATTGCATACTTTTTTTAACTTATTAATTGCTAATTTGCACAATTTTTGCTTATTGTGTCTGTTTGTATCATTTATATACTCCAAGAATTATCATGTTGTTTTTCTATTTAAAGGTATATATTACCTATAATAGTTGTAAATTTATATATATATAAATCTGGTTAGGATAATATTTATTGTTAATACCAAGCTTGTAAATAAGAGTTAAAAATAACAATATGTATTCTTATGAGTTTGACTTAAGATCAAGTGCTACGTACTACTGCTTACTCTTATTGAAACAAAGCTTAATTGATTCAGTAGAAAAGTAAGAGCAAGAAAAAAGTTTATATGAGCAATTGAGAGTGAAGCATACCACATAAAAGAAAAAGAAAGATCTTTATAGCGTGCAATTATTACTATTTTTTTTACTATGTAAGCACGTAATTTTTGAAAGACATGAATATTGTTCATATAAATAGAAAAAGCAACCGTTCCTTTCGTCTATCATTATTAGATATACTTATAATTACTATTTTGAGTTGTTTTTTAAAATTTTGGATTTTTGATATTTATCAATATCAGATTTAAAGAAGGACCCCTGAGTGAATACAATTAGTTAAAGCTAATACATAAAAAAATACATAAGAAATAGTCTTCTTTTTCAAAATATTTTTTAAACATTAAGGTACAAGTGCTTTGCCGACGCTCTTTAAAAAATACCCCTTAACGGCAGACCCCCATAATGAAAAACCAAAAGAGTACCAGTCTGAGACACAGCCATCTAGGAAACATATTTTGTAACGTTCATAGAAACAAATATAAAAGTATGCTAACCTACTATTCCGAGAAAATATTTAAGAAGGAGGAAGACAGAAATAGAAACAAAAAGAATGTGATACTTTATTATTTATGTTTATCGAGTTATTGGTGTACTTTTTCTAATAACAGATCGGTTTTTCGATGGCTGTCAACAGATAGAGTTATTAACTGCATGTTTGTTCCAAATAAGTAAAATATATATTTTTTTTCTACCCTGAAAATCTTTTATGGCTCTACGTACTTGTTTCTCCCTAGTAACATCAATTCCTTCTTGATTCCCCCCGTCTTTGGTGGTGTTCTGGTCAAGGCGCATAAGTATACATCATGAACTTTACGGGATGTTAGAAGTACAAATATAATGCATCTATGCATGATCAGTTGATTGCATTTCATTTTAATATAAAAATGAACAAGAGGAGCATTTTGTTTTTCATCAATCATTTGCGTTTTTTTTTACTGAGACACCCCACTACTATTAAGAAATTGTAAGGACGGATAAACAATTATTCAATCATTATTTGCGCTAAATTTAGTAGAATAAATACTCCTTATAAAGTTAGTTCGATAAATGAATTTTAAGATTTGGAGTCGTCAATGTACATAATTTTGTCTGGGCTTTTTTTTTTAATTATAAACATATCTTTTTAGCACTAAAGTTGTCATGCGTGATATTTTATATATATACTTAGCATCAAAATGTTCTTATATAGCCTTCCATATGATACTTAGTATCTTAATAATTATGAGCACTATATTCTAGTGAAAAAAAAGGATCACATGAAGTGTATACTATTAGTTTGTTATTACAATAATGTATTTCTCACACGATTCTCGCTTTTAGTCTCTCTTCCTGTTCTTCTTCTTTTCATGACCATTCATTGGACTTTGATAAAAAGTAAATGTATTAAATATGACCGTATTTAAATAAAATAAGAAAGGGATAAGGGTATCATATGTATACAAATAAAAAAAACCTCTTCAATTACCTTAAAAGGGTATTTTTTTGTGCTTTTGTTCGGGTATCTCTGTATATTATTTGACACACAGTTTTTTTTTAATTGTACTACCTGGAAAGGGTGCCGAAAAAAGAAAGAAACGAAAACGTGCTTTGTTTTTATATACATAACAAACTTACCTCTATTCTCTTACTCCTCCGAACCTTTTTTTTTTCTTTTTAATATTACTTTTTGAATACAAAAAGGATTTTTTTTTTGTTATAATACAGCAAGAAAAAGGTGCGTATTCCTCATCAAGTAAATCAATATATTAAAAGAATGAGAAGCATTTTTTTTATTTCACAACAATAAGTTCTACTACTTTTACTAATTCTTTTCTTTTATTCCATCTTGTCAAAAAATAGAACTTACCCTCTCTAGCTTTTCTTTTTCTTTTTATTTTTCTTTTTTACTGAAAGAATAACAACTTAACGCGGCCCCCAACCTTTCCTTTAAATCATGACCGACTTTGGGTTTCAAAACCTGAAAATCTCGGAACATCACAATAACGGCAGTGACCGAGAACTGCCATTACCAACTCATCACGACGCTAACCAAAATTATGATTATACTCAACAACAACAACAACAACAGCAGCAGCAGCAGCAGCAGCACTATTATAACGACCATCAATATGATCAAGAACAAAAGCAACCACAATATTATCAGGAACAACAACACCACTATCAACAAGAACAACAATTTACGACACCTGGTATTGCTGTGGAGGGGGTAATGTGGGAGGATCAAGACAAATATGATGACGAAGAAGATGATAAACCACTTAGTGGAGGTATGGTAGCTCCTGTTTCTGGAGCTCCACCACCACCACCACCCAAACAAACTTTGTTACAGATGCATGAAGAACAGCAACAGCAACAGCAAGAGGAAGAGCCACCGTTTTTTAATGAACCAACATCTGTTGCCCGACCTGTTTCTTACCGAAACCAAGCAGCTATTCAGATTAATTCGAATCGACCTTCACGTTTTATTAAAGCTGATCCAGTCAACAATGCAGCAGCAGCCATGGCATTACCTCCCGATTTACAAAATATTCAACGTCTTTATGAACAATATCAATGGAAGGTTTATATGGAAGGATATCTTTATCGCAAGGCTGAGAATAAACGTACCAGTGGTGATGAAATGTGGATTCGATCTTATGTAGAATTAGCTGGACCTGTTTTAACCTTGTGGGATGCTGATGAACCTGGAGAAGGAGATGTTATGCCACATTACGTCAACATTTCGGATGCTACCACTGTTGGATTGAATGAACATGGAATGATTTCGCTGACAACAGGTGGATCTAGTAAATACTTATTCGAGTTTGTGGATGATAATACAGGAGAATCAGATCGTGCTACCGAATTGGAACGATGGGTTCGAGCTATTCGATTATCTTGTTTTGAAGGTGCTCGCGTTCATGAAATTTATACTAAAAAGTTTATTATGCGAAACAAGAATATACAAACGGATGATGATGATGATGAGGAAGAGGAGGATTTGTTGGCGAAACCCAAAACAAAGATGGAAGGATTTGTCCAAGTGCGATTTTCGGGTATTGGTGAATGGCAAAAATATTGGGTGGTTGTATCGGATCGACGTAATGAGAAAAAGTTGTTTGGTAAAAAAAAGGTTCCATCCCATGGACATATTATGTTTTATGAATCGAAAAAGGCCAAACATCCAGTCATGACACTTCTCAATGTCTCTCAAGCTTATACGGTTTACCCTGAAACACCCCAATTGATTGATATGGTGACTTTACTCAAGGTAGATGGTCGTATTGCTACCGAAGAGGAAGCAGCACAACAGCAGGAAGAAGGTGTTGAAGCTACTTTGTCGTCAGCAAATACAACAAGTGTTCTTATGATGACAGCCAATACAATTGAACTTGTTCAATGGCTTGTTAGTGTATATGATGTTTTCAAGCTCTATGGTCGTCCTTCCCAACTGATTCGTGATCCTACCAATACAAATGCTCTTAATTTTGGTGAGATGGTTTCTGGCGATCGTTTGTTCCTTGAAGTGGATGAATTAAATCATTTGAACGTACGTGACGACGATATGACCAAAAACAGAAATACCATGACACAAATGATTGCCACCAAGCTTAAACAGCAAATTATTAATCGACAACCAGGAATGCCCAATGGTCCTCAAATTCCAGGTAGTGGTGGTATGGGCTCAAGAACGAACAGTATGCCACAAATTGCTCCAGGAAATAATAGTAATCCCCGGCAATCACGTCAGCGTACGGTTTCTGCGGATCAAGAGCCAATGGTAAACCCTCGCGCTACTATGATGAATATGGGTAATAACAATGTACCTTATGGCGCTAACCGTGGTTCTATGTATCCATCAATGGGTGGTCATCCTGGTATGATGCATCAACAGCAACGAGCATCTGCTATGCCACAGTTCCAACAACAGCAACAACTACAGCAACAGCAACAACAGCAACAACAACAACAGCGAGCATCTGCTATGCCACCACGAAGTCAATCAGGCAAAGTCATTTACGCTAGTGATGAAAGTGACGAAGAAGATGAAGATGAAGATGAAGAAAGTGATAGTGACGATGATTCTGTATTTGGTGATAAATCATCATCCGACAAGAAACAAGCTGCAAACAAGGGCATATCTTCACCTACATCACCGCAATCACCTCTTGAGAAAAAGTTGGCAAACTCAACTAGCTCTATATCGATCCCTGAAATCAAGACCGACTCATCCAGTCTTCTTGAATCTGTACAAGAAGCCACTGAAAAGAAGTACCCTACAAAAGAAGAAGGAAGACGAATTAGTATTGAATCTGATGATACCCCATCCGTTACAGATGTTAAAGGAAAACATATAGCTAAAAACCATGACAGCGATGAAAGTGATTCGGATGAAGATGAAAATGAAGCAGAAAAGAAGGTCGCTCGTTTGCAAAAAGTAGGTCCGCGACCAAGTTTGAGTGAATCAGACGAAGATAGTGAACAAGATAGCGATGATTCTGAAGATTCCGGAGATGATGATGACGACGCCAGTAGTACGGAACAATACATACCCCACAGACCTAAATCACGATGGCCTCAACAGCAACAATTGCCTCAAAGTGCTAGTGCATCTGATTTACATCGAGCCAGTGCCATGCCATCGCCACAACAACAACAATTTGACATGGATCCCAACATGTATAACCAATACGAACAATATTATTATCAACAACAGCAACAAAATAATCTTGCTCGTGGACAACCCGTTATTGATGAAGATGGGCCCGTTATTCCTCAATTGGGTGAAGAATTTGCCAATCCACATAGTTTACTCGGTGCTAATCAAGTAAAACAAGAACAAACAAATATTCGTGAACAAGCAGAATATGCTAAGGCTACAGGTCAACCGCTGGTTCAATTGGCACAAAAACAAAGTGCACCCCGTGCTGGTTTAGTTGGTATGATTTCTCAAATTGAACATGAAAAGAAGGATCAAAGCAAGGGTCGAATGTTTAATGCAGAAAGAGAACAAATGATGGAACGAGAACGCTATATGATGGAACAAAGACAACAAGCCATGATGGTAAGAGTTTTTCGTTTATAAAAACGTTCATTAATGATATTCATATAGCCAGTAATTAACAGTGGGTTGGTTTATTTTATTTTATTTTTAGAACCCAATGATGGGTATGAATATGGGCATGGGCATGATGGATCCTCGTATGTCGATGATGCCTCCCAATATGATGGGTGGTGGTAATAATCCTCATGCATCTATGATGATGATGTCACCCATGATGATGGACCCTCGGATGTCGATGATGCCACCCAACATGATGGGCGGTGGTAATGGAAACAATGGTGGAGGAAGTAGCAACCAACATGCATCCATGATGATGCCTCCTATGATGGACCCTCGAATGTCAATGATACCTCCAAATATGATGGGTGGAAATAATAACGGGGGTGGTGGAGGAAACAACCAACATGCATCTATGATGATGCCTCCCATGATGGATCCAAGAATGTCAATGATGCCCCCAAATATGATGATGTACAATAATATGTGGAATAATAATAATGGATACAATAATCAACAATATAGTAACACAGGCAATCAAGGCATCAAAGAAGAAGATGAAGATGACGATGATGATGTGCCACTCGGCGCTGGCAGCCACTCAAAATCGCATCAACGCCAGAAAAATTAAAAACTCCATCTTGCATAAAAAATTATTCCCCTTCTGTCAACTTTTCTTTCCTCTCTTCACCCTATTATAATGTCTTTCTTCTTTTCCCTTTTTTTTTGTCACAATATCACTTTATTATCATCATTTTAATTATTATTGTCACTAAATGCATAAAAATGCATTTAAATTGATGGACCTAGATTCATAATTTACAGAATTATTTTAAGCTTTTGTTTTGATGGATAATGATTCCGACAATGATGATTTTATAGTATATCTTTTAACGTATACATGATGTTTAATGAGGGTGTACGACCGAGAAATTTGTTAAGTTTACTTTGATGTAGATCACTTGAATACACGCGATAATTAATGGATTGCCTATAGGCTAGATTTTTTTTTTATCTTTTTGATGAGAAGTTCGGAGGCTAATCCCATGCAAAAATCAGATCTGTTAGTGAGTCATTTTCCATCGCTGCCACTTAAATCCGAATTTTTTTATCTCTATTAATCTTTTTCTTTTCTTCTTTGAAACATATACACTTTACAACCTCATTATACACACAATGAAGTATCGATCAACTCGTGGTCAAGCCAAAAACTATTCTTTTGAAGAAACTGTCATGACTGGTTTGTCACCCGATGGTGGTTTATTCATTCCTCACCACATTCCAGTTTTACCTGCCAATTGGCGTCAAAAGTGGTCTAAGCTTAGCTTCCAAGAACTTGCCGTCGAGATCTTGAGCTTGTTTATTGATGAGTCTGAAATGCCTCGTTCTGATTTGGAGGATCTTGTTCAACGATCCTATGCTACTTTCCGTCACGATCAAGTCACTCCATTGGCCAAGATCCGTGATGGTCTTTATGTTCTTGAATTGTTCCATGGTCCTACTTTTGCTTTCAAGGACGTTGCCTTACAGTTTGTTGGTAACTTGTTTGAATACTTTTTAGAACGTCGTAACCGTGAAGACAAGTCTGGTAAAACTCACCGCCTAACCGTTGTTGGAGCTACTTCTGGCGATACTGGCAGGTAATTGCATATATATATATATATATATATAAAACACACCTAATTATAAACAAAAAAAGAAAGGAGACCACTAAACATTATTTTTTATATGTATAACTATTTAGTGCTGCCATTTACGGTCTTCGCAACAAAAAGAACGTTTCTGTCTTCATCCTTCATCCAAAGGGTCGTGTCAGTCCTATCCAAGAAGCACAAATGACCACTGTTCTTGACGAGAACGTTCACAACTTGTCTGTTGAAGGAACTTTCGATGATTGTCAAGATATTGTCAAAAACTTGTTTGGTAACAAAGAATTCAACGACCGCCATCATCTCGGTGCTGTCAACTCGATTAATTGGGCACGTATCCTTGCACAAACTGTCTACTACTTTAATGCCTACTTTTCACTTTTGCGTGAACTCAACATTGATCCTGCATCTAGCCAAGCTGAAGAAGTCAACTTTAACTTCTCCGTGCCAACAGGTAACTTTGGTGATATCTTAGCTGGTTACTATGCTTATCGTATGGGTTTACCTGCTAATAAGTTGATTGTCGCCACAAACGAAAACGATATTCTTTACCGATTCTTTGAGAGCAGTGCCTATGAAAAACAAACCGGTGCTGACGGTAATGTCAAAGAAACCCTTTCTCCGGCTATGGATATCTTGGTTTCATCCAACTTTGAACGTCTTTTGTGGTATTTGGCTCGTGATGCTGAAGTTGATGGTGGTAAGACCGAAGTCGCTGCTGCAGATAGCTCAGTCAATGAAAAGTTATGTGATGAAGCAGGTCAAACTGTTGCCACTTGGATGCAGCAACTCAAGGAAGTAGGCAGCTTCAAGGTCAATGATGCTGTTGTATTAAATGCTCGCAAGGTATTTGATTCTGCTATGGTGACTGATAAAGAAACACTTGATACAATCCGTGAATTCTTCGATAAGCCTGGTCAAGCCTCATATGTCCTTGATCCTCATACCTCAGTCGGTGTTACTGCTGCTGAACAAGTAACCAAGCGTGATCAATTACTTGCATATCCCAAGGGCAAAGAAATCATGATTTGTCTTGCTACCGCTCATCCTGCCAAGTTCTCTGAAGCTGTTGAAACTGCACTCAAGTCTGCTCCTGGATTCGATTTCCAAAAGGATGTTTTACCTTCTGAATTCCATGGTTTGTTAGATAAGGAACGTCGGGTTGTTCCTGTTGAACGTGCTGATCCCAAGCTTGTCATTGAAGTCATTGAACGTGAATTACGTGGTGAAGGAATCCAATTTTAGAATGTATACGTATAAGATAAATTATAATATATCTTAAAACAACTTTTAAAAGCCGATCTTTTTTTCTCTCATTCTTTAATCTGCCCTTTCCTTTATTTCCTTTTTAAAATATTTGACGTAAGATATATCAATATTAAAAAGTTTTCCTTTGTTTTTTTTATTTATTTTATTAATTAAAATTATTTGTTTTTCATTGTTCATATCTTTACCAATACAAACTAAATGATCATATTTTAAATGAGTGCAAATTGATGGGTGGTTTTTTTTGTAAGAGCAAAAGGCCAAAATCTATAATACTAATTTTAGATCAGTTACAGAAAAAAAGTTAGTCCACGACATCCAAAAACCTTATTCAATAAAATATATCCCAATTCGGTAATATTTTACATAAAATATTTGAAGAATTATTTTTTTGTCTAGAAATAACAACAGTATGGATAAAACATATACATGAAAGTAAAGAATTGTGTTTAAAAAACAAAAACGTATATTTATACATTAGGATAATGTGGGTGTAGTCTACTCATACAAAATAATATATATATTTTTTATATAACAGCAAAAAAAAAACAAGTAAATGAAAAAAGACAGACTTTATCCACCAAAAAGTCCATCCAACGATCCCCCATCTGTAAGTCCTGGTATTCCTTGATCCTATATATACAATAAACATCGTTAAATAACAACTATTCATTACTATGTACTTTTTCAAAAAGCAAACAACAGTTTTTTGTGAAGATGTATGTTTTACCTTTGTTAGTGGACATTTAAAAGATGCTGATGAATTAATAGTTGGATTCACCTTGACAAACAATAATTTAGCTGTCAAATTAATTGTATAATCAACTGTCAAATCCTGTGTTTCTCCACCTGCTAATCCACATTTATCAATCAGTATATTTAATATCGTTTTATGTGAGTCCGAAAAAGGGTCATAATTGATAGCAAAAGGAAATGTGAAATTAGAATCACTGTGAGATTCAATATGCTGGTAATCCATATATCCACCACCTATTTTTAGTTTTCCTGAAGGACTTGAAGAGTCAGGATAGTATGCCTACTTATACGTATAATACATATACATAAAAGGATAAAAGCAGCAAGCAGCATCGGGGCGTTTTTTTTTTTATTTTAGTAAAATGTTAATTTTTTTATTTAATGTAGTGCATTTAAACATACATTCTACCCATAAACAAAGATGCACTAATAGTAGTAGGATATGAACTTACTGTTGCATTAATATTAGACAAATCAATACTAAGTACATTCGGGTTTTTTATATTGATTAATAGCCCAAAATTAAAATTGAGCACATCACCATTATAAGATACTTCGGATTGGTTGGTAGGTGAACTTGTTACACCTGCAAAGTCCATTGTTGGCATGGTAAATGTTGCTAGTAAGACTACAAATACAATTATGATAATAATGATAGCAATAATAATAAACCACATAATCCATCGTGCCCAAACAGGTAAGCAGCAAGCACAACATAGACATCGTATACATTGATTTCGTTCGGTCAATGGCTGTTTTTTTTGTTTTTCCATAGGTTGTAACCCTTCTTCTTGTTGGCCATAAAATTGCTGTGAAGAAAATCCCTTTTCTTTATGATATAAATATACAGATCAGTCAGTCCTGTGTATTGCAAAATTATGTACCCTAATAAAATTACCTTTTTATTAATAATTACCTCGAGTTGGCGAATAATCATCATCAGGATATTTTGGTGGTACATAGTATGTGGTAGGTGCATGTCGTGGTGGCCGTGGTGGTGACTGAGAATCAAAAGATGCTGGTTCCATTTTATTATATATATACGAGGATTCTCAACAAAAGAAAGAAAAAAACAAAGAAAATGTAAAGAGGGAGAAAAAGGGAGAAATAAGATAGCGATGGATGCCAAGACACAAAATAACAAAAAAGAATGAAAGGACCGCCATTTATTATTATTAAATCCGGAGGTATAGTAAACAAATCAAAATAATAGATTCGCACCCTTGATAAGTTTATGGAGCCCAGCGTATGAATTACTGCAGGTCTTGTAAATTTCCGGAACGGATTCTTCTGTGCATTTCCGAATATATAGGCAAGAGCAAACGCACCAAATCTTTTCGTTCAGAGTATGAACCTGCATGTATTTTGTCAAGGTGTTATTTATTACATTTAGTAGAAAGGAAATTTTATATATTAAAAATTACAATATAAATGGGTGATACATATAATGTAATTGGAAATCAAGCGCGTTTCGGATTAAACTTTCTTTAGCGTATAAAAAAGTGTAGCCTGGATATTGAGTTGTCAAGATCTTTTTTAGATCAGTCAAAAATAGAGGAGAAGCGAAGAGATCGACGCTAAAATTAAGATGCATTCGGGTTGCTTTTTAGTACACTTCACATATATACAAACAAGAAAAATACATGGTGCAGTATGATTACACACAAGGTTCTTTGTTTGGTTTGTTATATTTTATGGCATTAATAAAAAAAAATAGCTTTTATTTATTATGCATATAAACACGTGGTTTTCGCTAGTTCGACTTATAATTAATTAACGCCTTCATCTACAAGAAAAACATCGGCGATTTTCGAAGGTAGTGGCGTAAATAATTAATAAACTTTACTTCAAATGATTGAAGATAATTGTGTTCTTATTAATAGTAGTCTGAATGTGACCATTAGCACGATCTGTGGGTTGAAAACTAATATAGTGCATGCATTTGTACAAATCAACCTATTGTATATAAAAGTTATATTTCAGTTCTCTCATCAATCATAATATGTATGCATTATATGCCATCACAAAATATAAACATTTACTGTCATAACAACATAAGAGTAAAAATACTTTCTGATAATACAATATATATAATAAAATAAGGTTGTTCTACAAGGTATATATTTTAAAATAAATACTATTTCTATGTTCTGTTCCTGCAGATAAAGGATGACAAGGAGACGAAATCAGGGGGAGATTTGAGAAGCGATGAAGATGAAGAGAATAATATAAACAAGAGAAGTTTTTTTTTGATAAATGGATACAATGACAAAATGAGATTATCATCATCTTTTCCTTAGAAAATATTACCAACTAATGCTGTACGGTATGTATCCAAATATTTGAGAACAGCGGGCAACGTACGTAGAATAACTACGTCAAAGTAATCACTGAGAAAATATGGAACAACAAACAGATGTGACAGCATGATCATCCATCCAATCGCAAAAGTACGTCCCGGCCAGCCAGGTCGAAAAATGGCATCACCCATCTGAATCCCAATGGGTTGTAATAAAAAGAATAACATTTGCCATCCAGCTGCACCACCATAAAAATATGTACGTGGTCCAGTTGTACAAATTAAAAAATATTCATGCATAAGGCCTGACAAAGCAAACACACCCCATACTGGAATAATACGACGTAACACCTTGAAATTACCACAAAGACGCCTCAAAGGTAAAAACGTGAGTCGTACAAAACATGAATTATAAAACTGATGCCATCTATTGCTCCAATAATCCCGTAAACTTGTCGCTTCCCAAGGTGATTCAAATGCAGGTGCCATCGTACTTGCCTCTTCCAAATAACCTTTCACTGTTTGCATTCGCTTTGTCTTGATACCCAAGAACGGTAAAAATTTGTACGCAATGCTGAAGATAAGGACAAAACTGGAATACGTTACTTGTAGCTGAAGTTGCAAATGGATCGAAAATAAGGTGCATAAGATAAAACTGGATAAGATTTCTGACCATCCCATGGATACTGTGGGTCCTTGAAATACTAACATGCGTACCGCTTGTTCAAACACCACAATTGATTTTTGGTGCCCATCAATCCATAAAAGAATCATATCGAGTGTCTCGAAAATAAGATGGTCACGAAGATAGCTGGTAAGAGCGTAGTATAAGTCTAACTTATTGGTGGTACTATGGTCCTTACTTGGCTCTTGTAATTTTTGTTTATCCTCAGGTTTAACAACGTCAATAGACTTCTTTGGTTTGTTTGCTCGTTCACGCCAGTAAAATAAGGTGCCAAAAAATGGCCTTTTACGTCGTTCTTCTTGTGGCATGCAGAAAAGCCAAACAGCCATCTTGAGACCATTAGCCCAAGCCCATACACCCATTACCATTCCACATGAACGTCCAAATAAACCACCATAATAAACAGGAATGCCGAGATTGATAATATAAATTAAGATTAATACAAATTGTTGAATGGTGCTATATCTTTCGACTGGGAGGGCTGCCACGGAAAATAGAAAGGAGGGTGTAAGGCTCAAAAGAATGAAGGTGATACAATGCATTTTTGTTTATAATCACCGGTTCCTTTTTTTTTTTTCCTCTTTTTTTTGTTTACTTTGTTGCTGCTATTTTTTTTTTTGAAGGGGTAAAGAAAAAGAAGGCAAAATTATTAAAAGAAAAACTAAAGCGAAAAGAAAGCGGAAGATCTATGATACTTTATATAAAAAAGTGGAACAACGCGGGTAAAATATAAAGAATAGTCTACTTTGTTGCTAGGGGGTGATCAGTATATAACATATGTTGGGGTGCAGGTTTATTAATGGAAAATAAGGGACTAAATCCACCTCTACCATGACCAAAAAAATTCAAGGGGACTAATAAGTAAAACGATGAGAGAATATATACAATAGAAATTCACATTGTCAGTGAACACAGTTTTGTTAAACATATGACCAGAATATCATTTTCTTTTTAGACATATGGTGCTTAACTTCTAATTTTTTTCTTTATGTCAATGTCGTACAAAACATTTAACCGTTTAATGCAAGAATTTGCAATTGGACGAAGAAAAACAAAGAGGGGCTTGTGTGTATAGAATTCTTTCGGTCTGAAGTACTATTATTGATAATAATGCTGGGGCTTAGCAAGAATATAATAAATGACAAACCCATTAGTAATCATTCAACGATACTTGACAATAAGTTTTGATGCACTATTCATGTATTATTCTACAAAATACCAGCCCATGTCATTCTTTGGGTATTATCCTCTCGAACCCAAGAATTATGTCTATATGTATATAAGTGTCAGTTGATGATTTCCTTTTGGAAGGCTACCATGAGAATACTTAACTTCACCTCGCTACATTTCTTATAATGCCAGATAAATTCGTTAGTAAGAATCACCTTGCATTTTATACCGTCCAACGCACAATTTCATTAATAGTTTTATTATTTTAACTTTTACGCCAAAGTTTTACATATTGCCGTGATGTAAAATATACAATCCGCATAATTCTTTAGAGCAACAACAATAATCAGTAGCCAAATCAAGTACAATATTTAAATCCCAGATCAAAAATCCGATGCTAGAATTGTCAGATTCACTCGTAAACATATGTTTATTAAAAAAAATGGCTAAACGAACGCTACGTCGAAATAAGACATATCCGCTCGAGTCCGATCCTGTCAGGCAAAGAAATATGAAAAACTTTAAGGCGATAAGGGAAAAAAGGTTAAAGAAAAAAATAAAGCAGAAGAGCTAAAGTAAATAGAAGGGGTCGTAGAGAATAAATCATTACGCACAAATGCATTATTCGTCATATTATTTCGAAAAATATTCAGAGCCTTTTGTTCCTATATACACAAGTATGACAAAAAAATTAAGTCAATAATGATTCGATCCTTGACTACCATTGTAAAAAAAAAGCACTTGGCAACAGTGTGATACCAATTACGCCAACTACCACCGATATTATAAACCATCATAACCGATAAGCTTCTTTTAAACGCTCTTCCTGTTTTCCAATTAAAAATCAAGACATCTTCAACAACAATATTATATTTATATATATATGACATGTAATAATAATAAACGAAAGTCTGGAATAATTGTCCGCACTATCGATTCTCTAACATGAAGTAAAATTCAACTGTTTACCAAGTAGAAAAAAATTCAAAAAACTATATTTATATCGTGATATGTTGAAAATTTCTACTTGTTTATTAAGTAATTTCTAGTACTTTTTCTTCGGATCATAACACACTTGTAATAACAAATAGTTAACTACGAAATATCCCATTATTGAAACCAGTTTTTTATTTAGAAAAAAAAAATATACAAAAAGAGACGGCCACATGTAATATTTATGTGATTTTCAACAAAAACTTTTTTTGTTCTCGATACAAAGTGCATAATAACAGTGATGCAATATCATCTTTCAAGAGATACGTACGCGTTTATAATATTATACATTTAACATTTTAAGTGTTGCCGTAACAAAATAAATAACTATACTTAAAGTAAATTCTTTGTTCTGTGGTTGTCATATTAGAAACTAAACAAGTAGACAAAAAAGAAGTCAGGTGTCTGTAAAAGATATATTATGGTTATCGAGCAATGTTCCATTAAATATACTAACACAAATATCATATATTATTGTTAGATATATCAAGTGAAGAAATGGTATTTGCGTACCAAAGATTTTTCGACTATAAAAACTGAAATGAGTTCATTCAGTAAATAATACCAGACATTGATTGCTGCGATTTTGCTTGTTGATCCTGCTGCCTTGCGTTATTAAATATCTTTATCACACTCTTTCATATTCTTATAATATTATTTCTCGGTTCTCTCTCTGTTGCTACTTTTGTTACAGGACAAAAGAAACACATAGTATGATAGCTTTTTTTTTTCTTTTTTTTTTTTTTTACTGTGAGAGTTCAGGAGAAATTTACTAGGAATTCGTTTAATAGACTTTTTAAGAAAAGTCTTTTAATCAGGGGTGTATCACAAACAATTTTGTTAGATTAGCTAAACCTATTAAAAAATGTGGAAAAAATTGTTGCGTAAAAGACAGAGCGTGTACAATAACGAGAACAAAGATAAGAAGGTTCACTGTCTTGTCTTCCCTAACTTTTTTTTTAAAAAAAAATGAAGTACAACTTCGCCATTTTTGTCTTGAAAAACAACTGTTACGTACCATTCTATTTGGCAAGATGAAACGTTTCTCCCACTCAAAACAAATATGAATTTTAAACTATATTACGCCAATAATTTTCTACATTTATTAGATACCCAAAACTTATCACCTCCTGCTCTTAACCCGATTTTGTTTTTGAGATGCTATATTCACAAATTTAATTTTTCATTCAAATATATATATATATATATATGCTGAGATACATAAAACCATGTTATATCGTGATTTAGTAAAAAATAAAGAGTAGACTAAGAGATGAATAAAAAACAAAAATACATAAACATAGGGCAGAAGCACAATTAACCTCAGACTTTATGCCGGCTTTGGAGGTGTGATTGCGAATTCCGAAAAATCCATCAAATTCGACGCCACACAATACACACACTTTCTACTATCACTCGTTTTTAACCTTTCCTTTGTCGTCTCTCTCTTTTCTTTACTGGTTGGTTTAATCTGCACGCCCATCACGGAAGCATTTATGAAATGTTTCGCGTTTTTTCCCTCTTTACTTGGTATAAAAACATTTGATTTATGACCTTTCATCCCACTTTCAATTCGATATATTCATAACTATCTCTCTTTTCTATTAATTATTGCATTGATGAACCGAAAAGAGGACGACAATAAATCCCAAACGGTACACGATAAATCTATATCAGCCCATAATAGTTCCAGTGATATTGAAAAAAATAGTGGAGAAAATTTTGATTCCTACGTTAAGACAAAAGCCGAAGCAAAATATGTCCGTAAAGTAGGCTGGACCTTTTTACCGTTTATGACTACAATTGTTACGGTTCAGGTATATAATAATTAAGAAAAAGAGTGATATCAATATGGCTCAAAAGAGCTAAAAAAAATCGAATAAACAATTATGACACCTAAATCCATTTTTTTTTATTTTTGTTTGAAAACCAAATATAATAATAATAGCTTGCTGATAAATCCGCACTTGCTATTTCAGCTGTACTTGGTATCTATGAAGATACAGGTATCAGTGGATCTGAATTCAGTTGGCTCGGCAGTATCTTCTTTTTGGGTTATTTGGTCTTCCAGATTCCCAACCAAATCCTTGTTCAAAAATTCACTATACGTCGATATCTTGGTGTTATGATCACTATTTGGGGTGGTGTAAGTTGTTGTAGTAAAAAAAAATCTTTACCAAGGTTTTTGTTCATTTTGCATAATAATAATATTCTGCTGTATACTAAACACAAAGATTTTATAATATTAGATCATGCTGTTTACTTCGATGGTAAATAAATTTTCTGAGCTAGCTGCACTGCGTTTTCTTCTCGGTCTATTTGAAGCTACTTGCACACCATGCATATATATTATTATCGCAAATCTTTATCGTCGTGAAGAGCAAACGTTATATTTTGGTATTTTAACTGCGTGCCTCAGTGTTGGTGGAATGCTAGGAACCTCTGTTGCTGTCGGTGTATCAAACATGGGTAATCGTCTCGACATTGCAATGTGGAGGTAAAAATAAAAATAAAACAAAACCCGAATTTTCTTTTTTTGTAACTTGATATAATTGAAAAGAAAGTATCAATTTAAGTTAACAATATATCATAGATGGAATCATATTATCTTTGGCGCTCTTACTGTTTCATTAGGTATTTTGTGCTTCTTTTTCCTTGTTGATAGCCCTCGATCATGGTTACTTCGATTGACCCCGGAGGAACATGAAATTGTTGATCGCCGCACAAAAGATAACGCTGTCGTTCCTACCAAAAAAATTCATTGGCCACACTTCACTGAAGCATTAAAGGAACCCCGACTTTATCTGATTTTCATTGCTGCTGTTGGTTTGAATATGCAAAACGGTGGTCTTTTGGTTTTCAGTGCCCAAATGATTCGTACACTTGGTGACTTTACTGTAAGGCCCTATATATGACGCTCATATTTTACGATTGATGTTATTATTTTGTTTGCTTTTTTTAAAAAAAAAAATGATGAGCTAAAATCTTTTTTTTTTGCATGTATGTCTTTCTTCCTAAATAATTAGCCTACCCAATCAATTTTGCTCAAACTGCCTAGTGGCGTTTTTGCATGCATATTCAGCTTGGTTGGCGCCATTATTACTTATAAATACGGTCAAATTGCATATGTCGGTATGCTTATGTGTGTCTTTAGTGCAGCAGGATGCTTAATTTTGGCCATTGTTGTTGACGGACCTGTCAAATTGGCTGGCTATTATCTCAGCTGGGGTATGTCTGGTGCAACTACATTGCTGGTAGCCACTATTGGTAACAATGTCAGTGGTTATAGTAAAAAGATATTCTATAACACTATCTACGTTATTGGTAACACTGTTGGTCAATTTATTGGTCCTCTTTGCATGTTGGAACGCGAGGTTTGTCTCTGTGCAATTATTATAATTTAATTTAATTTCTTTAATAGCTTTTTTTCGTTTGTATGTTTATTTTAATAATCATTATTTAATGAAATATCTTTAGGCTCCACGCTATTTGACTGGAGTTATCATTTTCATTGTTGGTAACCTCGTCGCATTTCTTTGTTTTATTATTAACCGAATTATGATGGATATGGAAAACAAGCGACGCAGGGCAAACCCACCTGATGAAAGACCCGATATTTCATTAGGTCCCACCGATAAAGAAGATCGAGGCTTTATTTATCGACTTTAAAGTTGCAAAAACATATTTGTATATTCCCTGTCAGTCTGCTGGTTCCTTTTTACTATTATGATCACTGTTGCTGTAATTGGCATTTTAATGCAAAATCTATTATGTAAATTAATTATCTTAATTATAACTAGCTGTTTTTTATTCAATAAATGCATTGTACATAATATATATTATTAAATGTATAAAATTTTGCTTTCATACGTACAAATGTATATATTATATTATTTAATATGTTTATACTACCATTTTATACACTATCAAGTTGAAATTAGATAATCAATATACCTTTTTATAGAACAGCAATGTAATTGTACAGTTATTTATTTATCAAAAAGGAACTCATTTATGAAAAGTTTTGATAATCTGTATCAACAACCTCATTAGACAGAAAATCATATGTTCCATAAATATTAGATAAACTAACTGACTGTCATTTCAAAGAAAAGAGAAAGAGAAAGAGAAAGAGAGAGAGAGAGATAATATAGAAAATGTTTATCAAGAGCACTTGAAGGAAAACTTACACACAAGGCACAAATTACATATTAAACTTTTCTGGAGTCACATGTTATATTTGAAGGGGGAGGGGCTATTTATATTATTGGAATTGAAATATATAATCCCTTGCTATTAAAACCATGTTATAATAATAATATAAAAAAAAATAGCTAGTGATTTGTTTTGTAATGACCTTCATGAGGTTGTTATACAAGTGATTGGTTAATTGTAATACGTTGAAATTATTTATTTGTTTTATTAATGACGAAATTAATTGAGCATACGCTGATTTCAGCTTATTGCTCTCATCAGCTTACAAAGAGGGGTACTGAAAAACCTGCTAGGCAGCAGGAGAAATGTAGTGGTGGAGCGAAGGTACATATGGGGTACAAAATTATGAAGAAAAAAATAAGGAAAACTAAAATAAAATAAAGTAGGAGGAAGAAACTTCTAAACTAGCGTAGGTGGAGTGGAAACATGGTAAGAGAAAACGAAGCACTTGTCTTTCTTTTGCTTTATGGAGTTAAAGATGGTGTAGATGGCGTAGATGGTGGTTCTATCCATTGGAGCAAGGACTGACCAGATTTATTTATTGGTGGTGATAGTGAAGTATACTGTTCGGGTCTGCAAGTACGATGTAGTTGGTGTTGAATGAAGCAGAGTTTCGGCCAAATGATTTTCCAATAGACACATTTTTGGTGTGATGTTGGAGGTGCTTTGGGAATCGATTGAGAACAAAAGAAATAGGGTTGGTGATTTTAGTGGAAATTGATAAGAATGCATGAACCCGATGGCAGGAAATTAAGTGTTGTTTAGATAGCCGAGTTATTTGGTGACAAATAGGACAAGGTTGTTTGCTGATGAGTAGTGATCCAGCCAAGTCGGTAATAAATGCATAAAATACGCTCTTGGGATGTCATGGGCAACCAAAGAATTGGGTCAACTCCCAATCGTTTGCGGCACTGATTTATTAGTTTGCTGTTATTACTTTGGCATCGTTGATCATGTGTTTCTTTTAATTGTAATACGTTGAAATTTATATATTTATTAAGACGAAATTAACTGAGCGCGCGCTTAATTGTAATACAGCATCCCCCGCTTTTTGCACTCCCGATAATTTGCAAACCCCATGTTCCGCAACTTTTTTGAAGGAAGTGTCACATAACACTTAGTAAACCCTGCAAATCGCAAATTGCAAACGATATTTTATCAATTTGCATTGACCGGGGGAAATTTATAGTGTACGTATTTAGGACATCAATAGAAAAAAAGTAGATGTTCACATAGTATATAGACTGGAATTGTCACCTATAATACAAACTGTGAAATATCCACTCCCGCTAATTTGAAAACCCCGGGTTCCGCAACTTTTTTGAAGGAAGTATCATCTTGCAGAAACCGGGGGTCTACTGTAATGCTTTGTCATGAACGGGAATTGTTGTTGACCATTACAACTACTTTGATATTCATTACTATTTTTGTGTCGGTGGGAATAGTTGGAAAAAGATGCTCTTCAAAAATATAACAGAGATCGAACCCTGTTCATCGGGACAATCCTTACAATATTGGATATTGTGTTTACGCACGCCTAAACCCCAATGCCAATGCCAAATAAGTTATGTTTCGGTAATTAATTGTTTGGTACCTTCCTTGAACATAGATGCTTATCACACACAAAAAAAGTAACTGTTTTTTGTTCTTTGTACTTTGCACCCCAAGTACAGTCAGGTACTGCTTGTAGATCCAATATTTAAATACTGACAAGACTCCTAGCAATTCCACAAAGATACAGATTTTGAGTTTTAGAAGCAGTTTAAGCCGACTAATATCAAAGTATTCTTTTTTTTTTTGCACAAATTGTGAGTTTTATAGAAGTGCTTTTTGGGATTCTGATCCTTCGGCATCGCCATCACATTCATCCCTACCCACATATTCATACTATTGTTCAAACATGACTTCTCCGTATTTCTAGTGGCTGTTTTGTATTGTCGAGATTTGTACTCTCGCGCCCCTGTTGTTGTAGTTTTTCACGACTATTACTTCACTTTTAACACTTTGATCCATCTACCACAACATCAGACTCATCCTCCTTCTATGAGATCCGCTAATAGAAGCATATGAAGGGTGTTTTCGTGGATGGTCCTTAATTTTATTAATAATATAACGACGAATAAAAAGGGAGATAAAGAAAAAGATAATTCATTAAATTATACCAATATATGTGAAAAATAAGGTACTGGGTGACGGGAAGTCAAAAAAAAAGAAAAAGAAAAGAACAATTATTAAGACAGGGAAGATAGGTAGCCTATTAAATCAGCACACACGGTTTGAGAACCGGGAATATACTGTACAGATAAGGTAGGTGACTTCTACTGTAACGGTACTGGAGAATTTTCCGTCCATGGGAATTGAATTTAAGTTCATTCATTCATTCCTTCAAAAAAAAAAAAAGAAATAAAACAACGCATTGAATTGCTGCGACTTTACTATTTCCTTAGGTTAATACAGTTAAATTTCTTTTACCACACTGTTCCATATTCTTAATAATCTTATTTCTCGAATCTCTCTCTGCTTCTCCTTTTTTTTACACATTATTATGTGAGTTTTTTTGCTGTGGGAGTTAATGAGAAATATACCAGGAATTCGATAAGTGAATCTTTTTTAGGAAAATGTTTCGATTGGGGGATGTATCACAAAAGATTTTGTTAGATTGGGCTACACCTATCAAAAAAAAATTGTGGGGGGGATTTTTTTTTTTCTTAAATAAATGTGGAGAAAAATTGCTGCATAAAAGCATGGAGCGTGTACAATAGCGAAATCAAAAATAAAAAGGATTACAAATGCGTATGAATTTGACATATTTATATTCATTTTCATTGGTTAAAATAATATAATTTTTGCTTTTTAAAACCTGTCAAAAGCATTACTGTCTTCCCTGTTTTCTTAAAAAATGAAACGGTACAACACATTTCCTTGGAATACAGCTGTTAAAATTATATTTGGCAATATGAGACGCTTCTCACGCTCAAAACAGCTCTACGTTTTCTTTCTTTTTATTTTAGTTATATTACACCAATGACTCTTTTACATTTATTGTTATACACGAGGCTTATCACCTGCTGTTTTTAGTCGATTCCTTTTGTTTTTTGTGAAATGCTATATTCAGACATTATAATTTTTAGTTCATAGATTCTTTTATATAGATTAGAATACATGAAATCATATATTATCGTTTATATAAAAGATGAAGAGTAGATCAAGAGATGAGTAATAATAGACAAAGGACAATAGCTACGGGTTTTCATGCCGATTTTTGAAGTGCGATCGGGAATTCTGAAAAATCCATCCTCGCACTCGTTTCTAACCTCTCCCCTTTCTCCTGGCTCTCTTCTCTTACTGGCTAGTTCAATCTATACACCGACCGCGGGAACATCCATGACAAAAAGGACCTAATCTGTGTGAAATGTTTTGCGTTTTTTTTCCCTCTTTACTTTGTATAAAAAGACTTGACCTATGATCTTTCATCCCACTTCTAATTCAATATATTCATAACTCTTTCTCTTTTCTATTATATTACATTGATGAACCGAAAAGAGGACGACAATAAACCCGAAGTGGTACACGATGATTCTGTATCAGGTGATAATAGTTCCAGCGATATTGAAAAAAATAGTGGAAAAATTTCTACTCCATATGTTACAACAAAAGCCGAAGTAAAATATGTCCGTAAAGTAGGCTGGACCTTTTTACCGTTTATGACTACAATTGTCATGGTTCAGGTATATAATAATGAAGAAAAAGAGCACTACCATTATAATGACCCAAAAGAACCAAAAAAAAAGCCACTATGTACTTTCCTATCTTGGCCCAAAAAAAAAAGCGGATCAACAATTATGATATCTAAATATATCCACCTTTTTTTCATTTTGTTTAAAACCAAAAATAATAATAATAGTTCGCTGATAAATCCGCACTTGCTATTTCAGCTGTACTTGGTATCTATGAAGATACAGGTATCAGTGGATCTGAATTCAGTTGGCTTGGCAGTATCTTCTTTTTGGGTTATTTGGTCTTCCAGATTCCCAACCAAATCCTTGTTCAAAAATTCACTATACGTCGATATCTTGGTGCTATGATCATTATTTGGGGTGGTGTAAGTTATTGTAGTACAAAATTTTTTTTACTAGGATTTCTGTTCATTATCGATTTTGCATAATAATGTTTTGCCGTTTACTAAAACCAAAGTTTCTATAATATTAGGTCATGCTGTTTACTGCGATGGGTAATAAATTTTCTGAGCTAGCTGCACTGCGTTTTCTACTCGGTCTATTTGAAGCTACTTGCCTACCATGTATATACATTATTATCGCAAATCTTTATCGTCGCGAAGAACAAACGTTGTACTTTGGTATTGCAACGATGTGTCAAGGTGTTGGTTCGGTGCTAGGAAACTTTGTTGCCGTCGGTGTATCAAACATGGGTAATCGTCTCGACATTGCAATGTGGAGGTAAAAATAAAAATAAAACAAAACCCGAATTTTCTTTTTTTGTAACTTGATATAATTGAAAAGAAAGTATCAATTTAAGTTAACAATACATCATAGATGGAATCATATTATCTTTGGCGCTCTTACTGTTTCATTAGGTATTTTGTGCTTCTTTTTCCTTGTTGATAGCCCTCGATCATGGTTACTTCGATTGACCCCGGAGGAACATGAAATTGTTGATCGCCGCACAAAAGATAACGCTGTCGTTCCTACCAAAAAAATTCATTGGCCACACTTCACTGAAGCATTAAAGGAACCCCGACTTTATCTGATTTTCATTGCTGCTGTTGGTTTGAATATGCAAAACGGTGGTCTTTTGGTTTTCAGTGCCCAAATGATTCGTACACTTGGTGACTTTACTGTAAGACCCTATATATGACGCTCATATTTTACGATTGATGTTATTATTTTGTTTGCTTTTTTTTAAAAAAAAAATGAGGAGCTAAAATCTTTTTTTTTTGCATGTATGTCTTTCTTCCTAAATAATTAGCCTACCCAATCAATTTTGCTCAAGATTCCTGGTGGCGCTTGTGCATGTTTATTCAGCTTGGCTGGTTCTATCCTTGCTCGTAAAGTCGGTCAAATTGCTTATGTCGGTATGCTTATGTGTGTCATTAGTGCAGCAGGATGCTTAATTTTGGTCATTGTTGTTGATGGACCTGTCAAATTGGCTGGCTACTATCTCAGCTGGGGTATGTCTGGTGCAAGTGCGCTGCTGGCAGCCACTATTGGTAACAATGTCAGTGGTTATAGTAAAAAGATCTTCTATAACACTGTCTACGTTGTTGGCACCACTGTTGGTCAATTTATTGGTCCTCTTTGCATGTTGGAACGCGAGGTTTGTCTTTGTGCAATTATTATTAATTTCTTTAATAGCTTTTTTTCGTTTGTATGTTTATTTTAATAATCATTATTTAATGAAATATCTTTAGGCTCCACGTTATTTGACCGGACCTATTATTTTTACTATTGGTAATGCCGTCGCATTTCTTTGTTTCATCATTAACCGAATTATGATGGGTATGGAAAACAAGCGACGCAGGGCAAACCCACCTGATGAAAGACCGGATATATCGCTAGGTCCCACCGATAAAGAAGACCGTGGATTTATTTATCGACTTTAAAGTTATAAAAGCATATTTGTATATTCCCCCTCGTTCTATCAATTCCTTTTTACTATTACTATTATTATTACTATTATTTATTATTGTTGTTGTGATTGCAAAGCCTATTATGTAAATCAAATATCTTAATTACAACTACGTAACTGTTTTTTTATTCAATAAATGCATTGTACATATCATATATTGTTAAATGTATAAACTATGGTTTCCACATATTTGTTATTACTACACATATCTATATGATGTATATAGAGTAATGTTTTTTATAAAAAAAAATTATCATTTAACATGTGTATTATTTTGATATCAAGTTAAAATTATATATTCGATATAGTTTCTATAGAATAGCAATGTAATCTTAGATTGATTTATTTATATTAAGAGAAACTCATTTATGAAAAGCCTTAACGATCAGTATCAAATAATTTTATTAGACTAAAAAAAAAACTTGCATAGATATTAGATAAACTGACTGAAGAAGAAGAACCATAACCAAAGGATGCCACGAACACCACACCCCCTCCACATACACAATCGTTCGAGAGTACATGGTATATTTCTTATTTTATTTTATATTTTTCTTTGCTTAGGTTCTCTTTTATTTTTTCTCCGTTATTCAACTATACCCAGATACACCTCTTCCTCCTCCACTAGTTTAACGTTCTCCCCTACTGGGGGATTTTTCAGTTAATACATCTCTACTGTTTTTGTTTATCACTCCCAATACATTTTGTACCGCAAGGAAGCGACCACATGCCCATTGGCGAAGGGCCATTCTAGTCTTCCATTTAATAAGTATAAATTTTAACCTAAACTAACTGAATAATAGTACATTCGATGGACCCGGACAAAGAGACGCCATCATATTATTGAAAAAGAGTTTCGTATATAGGCAAATAGTATCCAAGAGACGTAGTCCTATAATAGCAAAACCAGATTCCTCCACTCGAAAAATTCTGGTGTATAATATTTTAAAGAAGCGAGAAGGGTTTTGTATCGTTGCTGGTTAATATCTTATATTATAATACTAGCATTATCATTAAAAATATTTTATCAATCTCAACGTGTTATTGTATTGACTCTAATATTTTTTTAAATCTAAAAAATGCATTACTAGCAACTGTTTGAATTAAAAAAAATACAATCTTTCTCCATTAACGCCTGTAACATATGTATTGACTATTGATATGTCTTTATTGTACCTCTAGTATTTTTTACGTTCCACATTTTTATAAAATTTATACATCAATAGATCTTACTATAATTTTATAATAACCGCCAGGTTTATTTATAGTTTGGTGAAGATCTCATCATTACATCGGTCTTACAATAAAGCAATTAGAATATAAGGTGTTTTTGTACTTTACATTTCAAAATAGGATAGCTATAAGTTTTAATAGAAAGCTTTGCATACATTATTATTATAATACATTAGGAACGATGACTGATAAGTTAAAGAAGGTTGAGAAGAAATGCATTTTTTTTATTGCTCATAAAAACGAAAAAAGTTTATTATGCAAAAAAGAATATCCGAACAATATAATACATATTCCAAAAGCTGGGGTCAACTTTTTTGGATCACAGGGATAGCTTAATATACCTATTCCCAAATCCCGGAAAAAAAAGCTTAATTTTGTTTTTTCTTTCAAAATATAATCATATATGTGTGTTTCTTTGTTATTAGCTTTACTTCCTTCGCCATGTATTCTAATTTTTATTTTTATTTTTATTTTTTTATTTTCAAGTAATGTATAGTTATGACGTAAATATGAATATGTATTTGTAGATCATGGATTTATAAAGAATAGATTAACCGACCCCTTCAGAGTCGATGATATTAAGATTTTTCATTTATTCTACATACTACTCTATGTAATTCTAACTCTTTTCTTCAAGGTACTAACTAAATATTTTTGCGAATCAACATCAATATTTTATCAAGAGAAGCCGGAAACTGTTTAAATTGGAGTTAGTAGCAAATATCATTGTTTAATCTAGATATCCTTTAAGTGTGAAATAACTTATTCTAGGTATCTAAAAAGAAGTTCTTTGTGTAAATCATGTGTGGTATTCAATAAAAGAAAGATTTTTCGTGCTACCTTACAAACCTTTCTGGAAAAGCTTGTGCGTATCTTATTATAGGATTAAGAAGTCATCATTTTTTCTTAAGAGCGCGCCACTCTCATATGATCTCACTTCTGAAAACCAATAAAATTATGAGCAGAGGGGGTGCTTATTGATCGGCATTTTTTTTACCGGGTGAAAAATAAGCTTATCTTTATTCGCATACCAATGTCTATATAGCACATGTACGGTTGAGGTGTAACAGCCACAAACTCACGTTCTGACAAGGTATACATATATATTTATATTATAGACTCAGTTTATTATTTATTTTTACCTTTTCTATTGGTTTGAATATATATTAGTAAACTAGAAAAATAAAATTATATTTGAAAAAATGTTGCAAAAGAAGCACCTCTCCAGCTTATTGAAACAAGAAATAAGAATAATAATATAACTCGTGTATAAGTTACTTTATTTTTGCTGGATTGTTCTATATCATACACTTTTTTGTTAAAAAAGAACAGTAACAATGACACGAGGAGACAACAAGTCTAGTAAAAGTGCCGCGGGTAGCATAACAAAAAGGTACCTTGTATTTTTTTTTTCTGTCAATACAAAATTATTGTCTTAATTTGATAAATAATATCTCTTTAAATTGTTAATTGCATATCAAATGCTCAATTACTTTATTAAGGGTATTAAAAAATGTGTTGTTTTATTATACCATTCATTGATAATCAAAACTATAACAAAGATATAGCATTCTATTTAAATACGTGTCAAATATATCGTCTGGGATACCCTTTCTACTTTAATTGTTATCCAATTATAATGACGCCATTCAGTTCGTCGTTGTACTCTTTATATATTCATTGTCATATTGGTTTGTAATTAATATGATCTTCAATAGTGTATCACAGGATAGAAGTTGTCACAAGAAAAAAAGGTTTGAGATAAAATATTACCACCCAGTTAAAAAAAAGGAGGAGAAGAAAAGTGAAAGAGAAATAGTGACACGAGAAGAAAAAAAGGCACTATTACTTCTACACACACGCACACACACACACATTATGTCAAAAACACCATACTAAAATGATTTATTCGGGTAAGTGCGTAGTTAAAGTATAGTTTAATTACAAAGTGAAAGCATCAGATCCAAATACACGAATATCTATTTTCTTTTTTAGTCCGCAATTTTTTATTATTATAGAAAGATCAACAGCATCTGTGAATAAGAAGCAAAATACAAAAAAAGGGGTACCATGGAAGGTTTTTGTTATTCTACCATTGCAAAAATCATATATGGCATTTGAGTTGTATAGGTGGAAAAAAATCCCATATTAGTAAAAAGGAAAATAAAATTACACGTTTTCTGTAACTTTTTGAGATAGTTTTATTCTCGCATTTTCATTCTTGTATAATATTAAAGCCGATTCCGCATTTATTATTACAAGGTTGAGCTGAGCCTCATGCTTTCCCACCGCCAACAAAAAAAAAAAAAAAAAAAAAGCACGTTCATATATACTTGCTTTTTGTTGCAAACAAAGGTTTTCAGATCAAAAATAAATAAATAAAATTTAAATAATTTATTCTGAAAAATGAATCGAAATAAAGGCTTGAATAAAAAAATAAAATAAAAAAATAAGCTTTATCACATTTTATTGTCGAAGGAACAAACAATAAAAGGCTTTTTTAACTTTTTTTTTTTTTGACGGGTTGTAGGGAAGATTTTCATTTTACTAATTTCACAAAGAAACCCCTATGGCAACCAACTATTTAATGCAGTGTTACATGTGATACGAATAGAAGAAGATCATCCATCACCATGTTGATTACTATATAATTACCTGGTGTGTACTAGATAAAATTGTTATAGTACTTTCATTGTGTATATATGAGGAGATTTATGTGGAAGATAGGTGCATAAAAAAAAGAGTTCTCAGAATTTTCTTTGTCATGTAACTGTGTGTTTTGTGGAATAAATTGGTTTGGTGACAAAAAAAAAATGGGGGTTGTTACCTGTGCCACAATCAAGTGACAAAAAACATTCCCAGTTGGTGGGACAGAGTTATGATGTACAAAAACCCACTTGTTTTCCCAAAAGTGATGCTTGTAAACTAGAAATCATACACAAACTTAAAATCTTTTATTATTTCTCTTTCCTCTCTCTCCCTCTCTCTCTCTCTCACTGATTTTTTTCTTCTCTTCAAAGCTATTTTTTTTCTTTCAATATTTTTTTTTACTGCCTTTCCTCGGCATATAACACAAAACGAAACAAAATAATAATAACAACTACCACAACAACAATAACAGTAACCAAAAGCACGTTTATTTAGAAATCAACAAGAGAGTGTGATGAAAGATAATATTGAACATGTCGAAATTGAACCTGAACATTGCTACATTGACTTTATTGGTCCAGCCAAACCAGACGGAATGAGCCGAACATTAAAAGGCAAAGTTAGATTGTTACTTTCCAAGCCAGTCAAAATGCGTAGTATCCAAATTAAATTCAAGGGATATGGACGTATTTGTTTAAAAAATTCTGGAGGAATAGTGTTGGACATCGAAACGAGTTTATTACCCAAAATCAAGGCACCTTTACTAGTTGACAACAAAAAGACTTTTCAATTACCGGCTGGTTCTCATTCAATTCCTTGGGAATTAGAAATCCCTAATGTGTATCCACGTTCATTAATGATTAAACGTGCCTCAATCCATTACAAGGTAGAATTAGCCATATCTTTGGGTATTGGAAAAAAAGCCATCACAGCAGAATATCCGATCGTAATTTTGCGTCATTTGTTACCATGTAAAGAATTATCACCTTTGATTGGAACTCGCGTCTATCGCCATACCGTACCTGGAAAATTTCATTACGAGATTGATTGCCCGAGAATTGTATGTCTTGAACAAGGAACCCTGCCTCTCTCAGTCAAATATTTATGTATTACAGATCAAAAACCCGTTATTTCCATACGAACGCAATTATTACAAGTGGAGTTTTATAGGTAAAAAACATAAAATAAGAAACTTTAATCTTTTTTTCAGATAAATCAAAAGTCAACAAAAAGAAGAACTCTAATCTTAAAAAAAACAATTAGATGTGAAACCATTCCAAAGTCGGATGCTAACTTGGAAGCCTTAGAAAAGGTTGCTCAATCCAATGTATTTGGTCAACGTTATGCGGATTCTATGCGCACAAACCCAAAGTGTGTCAAATTCACACGTCGAAAAGGATCAGCTTTAATTCATTCAGTTGAAGATAATCCAACATCGGCATGGAAAGAGGCTGTAGTTTTACGTCATGAACTCGATGAATTGCTAACTTATGGTATCGAGTCACCTATTGTCACTGTTTATCATCAACTAGAAGTCGTTTTTCAATTTGGTAAAAAGTATGATGCTATCCGTGCCAAAGTTCCACTCATCCTCACTTCGTTACCGTATACCAAAGACAACAATGATCCAACATCACCCATGAATCCAACTTCTCAAATAATGTATGACACTGATGGTTCTGATACCATTCCAAAATATCGTATGGAAACATTGCCTCATTTTACGCCAACACGAGTCACAGTAGATGTTAAATGCAGTAATACCAACAACAATGAGAAAGGAAATCGGCGAGTATCTACAGCAACTTCCTCCGATGATACTTCTTCTTCCTCATCGGTAGCACCGGATATTGCACGTGAAAAAAAGATCTTTATGGGCGTCCGTGAGCGGGCAATAAGTACGAGCGTAAGCAACAGCAGAGCATCTATTATGGCATCGTCTTCACGTGTAGGACCGGGATTACAATTATCTGTAGCTGCCTCCAGCATTAACCTCAGCACACCTTATAACCAACAACAACAATCGAATATCCACAATGGTAATAACAATGACACAACAAATAATGATAACGATGGTAGTCAATCACCATCTCCTTCACTTTCTCTTTCTGCTTTCGGCGAAAGTAAATCTATCCGTCGATGTGCTTCAGCTACAAACCTTAGTAATACTAGCAGAAATGCGTCATCTGTATATTCACCTCTTTCCCAACCACATGGACAGCCACCACAACGTCCTACACGATCACCCATGAGGCGTCTGATGCCCAAACTTGCTGTTAACACAGCTTTGGCTAATTCTTGGAATCATAATGGGCCTCTGTCCGATGATGTTTTAAGTATTGCATCATCATCTCATTACGGCAGCGTGGCTAGTTCTGAAGCGTTACCTGTAGTAGACCGTAACTTATTACGTAGTAAAGCGATGTTGATGAGTCGTTTTGAATCACACAACAACAACGCAAGTTACTATCAACAGCAACAGCAACCTCCTCGATACCAACAACAAATGTCACTCAATAATACCTCAACATCAGCAACATCAAGTATCCCATTAAGTCGTGCAGCTCCAAGTTCTGGTATCAATGGTCGATTCAATAACAATATATTATCATCATTACAACAACAGCAACAACAGCAACAAATACGAGAAGAAGTAAGTCGTCAACCATCAACATCCACATTATCACCCACACCATCTGTGCCTGCTTTTGCTCGAGTTGTGGATCCGTGGTTACAGGTATTAAGTCAAGAATATGAAAATGATACAGATGAAGATGTATTATATGGTGATGATGAAATGTCCGTTTCGACCATGGATGGAACAAGTTTGAGCTCTGTAACAACAGGATCAACACCAGATGATCAACTATCACTTCAATCCCGACCTGCATCACCCGTTTATCCGCCAGCACCAGGATTACCAGGCGCTATTGCACTTCGTCCACAGCAAGCTAATCCAATTGCTCTTGTAGAAGAATCATTTGCTTGTTCGCCTCATAGTATATCAGCGAATTCCATTCCTTACACAGTTGCATCTTCTAGTGTATTATCACCACGTACTAGTTATGCTTTATATCGTCAACGTTTGACACATGCCCCTCCATTACCACCACCAGCAATACCATTACCCGAAGATCCACCAATTATCGCTACGCCATCAGTACAACCATCATCTACTAAAAGCAATACCTTGCCTTCTGAATTTAATGATAGTAATAATAATAAAGTACGAGGCGATAGTTATTCAAAAGATGTACAAAATCATTATTTACGAGCTGAATTACCACCGTTACCACCATCAAAAGGGGATAAGGTGAAGGAATATGGTGAGGAAGAGGAATCATTTGTACGAACTGGATCGAGGTATTTCGAAGATAGTGATGATGAGCCACCAAATCCTGTATGTACTTGTCCACAACATGGTCATGTCATGTTGATACCACCATCTCATCAGCAATTATTAAACAAAGATCAAGAACCTGAATCTGGACCTCCACCACAATTACCTCGCTTATCACTTGGTTCAACTTTTTCTGCTTCTTTACAATTGAAATAATTCTCTGTATTTATTTAATCTTTTTTTTTTATCGACTCCTTTTCATGCTCAACTTCTTTTTTTTTATATTTATATTATACGACATTTCCCTCCAAAACAACAACAACTACATTTTATTATATCTACACTACTACATCCCAATTTCCACTACTGCTACTACTATTATTGGCACTGTTTTATACTCCATTTTGTATTTCTTTACTTGGTTTCCATTCTTTTTATTTTTTCTTCTTTTTGTTTTTACATCCATCCATATATTCACTCATTCATCTCATCGTTCTTTTCTTTTGTATCTATTGTCTTGTCTTTTCTTTTTTTTTTACACTTTTACACGCACACAACAATTTATATAATGTTTTCTTTGTATATCAGCAATTATATATGTTCAAAAAATAAAATAAAATGCAGAATTTTTTTTTCATTAAGTATAGATATATATATTATGTATTAACTTTATAATGTTAGAACTAATGCTTTTTTTTTTTTGGCACTTGGGTTTTTTGATTGTTGAATCGTAGGCATAGTAATATTCAAGATTGGTATAGGCTATTTTTTCTTTTATAAGATTTTAAATTGATAAAGTTGATATATTCGTATGTCAGTTTCTATGAACCGTATATATAGTAAGGACTTCTGCTACTACTGATATTCATATTGGAACAAATATTATTTATAAAATACTCCAGATTTAGTTACAAGCAAGAAAAAAATACAAAATGTTCCGATGTTAGCATCAGATTATCGATATAATTTTCTCAGTTCATGAGCTAAGAAAATATACCTTTCATTTTTGTTAATTAGTCAATGTCATTGAATAACAAGAACAGCCTGTTGTAGTGTTATTTACTCAATTCATTTAGAAACATGAGAACTGAGTAGATACTTTGGTGTGAGCGATGATTTATTATCTGTATACAAAGCATGAAATGTTTGCTGTATTAAGGCCAGAAAAAAAATGAATGCTTTATCATACTTAGAAAAAATAAAATAGATAAATTCTTACTAGACTACTACTTTTGTGTCTATTGCTCATTGACATCGAATATTTGTAAAATTTTCCTACAGTATGTTCATACGTAATAAATGTGAATGTTTTTCCAAAATAGTTGAACAATACTGTCATGGAAAAGAATTTTTTATATTGCTAAAATCATTGTAATACTAATAATAGACAATAGCAGATTACCATGAGTGTCTTAATAAATTATAATATATAACCTTATTTAAGAGTCTTATATACCCCCATCAAAATAACTCAATAACAACTTTATTTTCTTGATATTGCTTAATACGTATACAAGTACATTTGAATAAACAAACGATATTTCTTAGTATAATATACATTATTATGTGGTTATGGTTTAGATTGTCAATTTTTTAATATTTAAAATGACTATAAAACTACGGATCTAATGATAAATAAGGAATTTACTCATCACTGCAAATATTTTTTGTTTTCTAAGTGACAAATCTTCCCATTTTAATTGATAATCCGTACGTAACAATACGTTTTATTAAAACAAGAAGGTTTACGTAATATTTTCTGCTTTCCATACAACACCTATTATTTCCTATTTCTATTATTTTTTGATATGTCATAAAGTAATCCCAAAAAAGGCCCTAACGCTCGTGGTGACATCAGTTAAACCATCTTAGAGCGGCATTAAATTCTTGCTTATATATATATATATATAAAACAAATGTGGTATTACTTTAGCTTTCCAAAAAAAAGAGACTGCATAAGCACTACCGAGAAAGTTTGTTATTTAAACCTTTTTTTCCCTATTTTTGCTATACTGTATCTACTCTTTGTAACCATATTTATCCCATCTCCCCCCCCCCTTTTTTTTCACACACGCGTTCCCTAATAATGTATACTCTTTTTTTTCTTTGTATTATGATTCGACTTTATTTTATTATCGCATCCATGCAGTTAAAGCAAATCTTTCTGTGTTAGCTGGTAATACGGCATGATCAACTACTCCACTGAGAAAAATGACTAGTCGACCCAACATGGGTGGGACTGTTCTATCTGCAGCATCTCTCATACCATGACCTTCGGATTGACCATAAATTTTAAGTTCACCTCCATCTTTTTGTGTCCATCCTGGGTTCAAATACATGATAGCTGTTACGCGACGTTGGTGTGTATCATCTGGATCATCGGTTGGGAATGCATCGCGATGTCGCTCATATCTTGCTCCATTTTCTGGTTTATACTGTGCAAGTTGGTATTCTGTTTTGCCACGTAATCGAATCATTCTTGATATATCATGATGTAAGGGTCCATTAAAGAAATCCAAAATAGTTTGTAAGTTAGATGGATTCTTTTTATCTGATTGAGTTGGATCGAGCCTTAAAAAGATAGTCAGGGTTACCATGAAATATAATTGAAAGTTATTAAATTTGATTATATATATGTATATGTGTGTATGTAAAATAGCAAAAATAAATAAATAACTATTTTACCAAGTAATCCAATCATCTCGTGCTGTATGATCACGGAATGGATCATCAGAATTTGCGAGATCACTGGCTCGAGTAAATAATCCTTCCTTGGATAAACTTTCTGCTTCAGCGCGAGCACCTTGGAACAAATGAGAAGATTTTTTCCCTTTCAATTAGTTTTTTCTTTATCTCCTCCTCCTCCACACACGCTCCCTATAATTAAAGATAAAGTATCATAACTCGATAATAGTACCTTTGAGAGTCTTTAAATCGATCAAACCATCCACAGTTGCCCATCCATGACCATAAAGGTCTTCAATTACTTTACAAGGAAGACACTCGAGTTTCCAAGTCGGACATGAAGCTTGAGACTCTGTGCTATTTAGTTCTTTATAAAATAAACGTTGTGCAATATAAAGTGGGTTTTCTTGTTCGTCCAGGTATTTCAATAAATCATTTTCGTCAATCTCTTCCACTTCTTCTACCTCTTCTTCTTCATTAGGATCATATTCATAGTCAGAAGGTAAATCACTTTTGTTATCTGGAAATTCAGGTAATTCAACTGCATTAGTAGTAGTAGCAGCTTTTAAAATGCGTGATTCTAATGCGTCACTCATTTTATTTATTGTTTTTAAGAACTTTTGGAAATAGAAAAAAAAAAAAAGTTGTCAAAAAAAAATATGCAAAAGACCCGCGTGCGTGATAGGCTTTTGACATTTTTGAATAACCGAATAATTGTTTCAGAGCAAATTTGGATTGAATGATCACATGATCAAATGTTTTACTTTATATACCCATAATCGGGGGAGTAATAACATAAGTCAAGATAAGTCTAAACTTTGGTGTGATATCATAATGTCATTAATGTTTGTTGGTCTCATACCAAGAATTTCCAATTTTGTTGAATAATAATATACAAGACTTGTGTCATTATGCTGGATATATAAATATATTAGAACAGTGGGTATCAATTAGGTATAAGATTACTATATTTATGGATAACACTTGAGATGGTCAAGTTACTACTACTTAAGAAGTTTATATATACACATAAACCTTTTAGCCATATCTGATAATATGACTACATATAATGGTCTTTCTTATCAACCACATTATTCATATTCAGTTTTTAATAGTCAGTCTGTTTGTTATAAACAGTCTTAGAGGAAAATACCTAGAAGGTCACAGTAGATCAAGATATAGTAGTGTCGTTGGATAAAACAGATGAACAATTGATAAAATTCCTATAAGTTATTAAAATGATTTTATTTCTATCTCCTGTATATACACAAGTTCATTAGTTTTTAAAACTATGATCATATTTATAGTACATTATAATATCATAGGTATAAAGTGAAAAGCTATAATGTGTTTGAATCACAAAGAAGTATTATATAATAGTTCTGATTTTGTATCCGATCATTATGAAATATATTGGCTTCCTTTAATTATTTTTAAACTATTTCTACGTAATAATAAAAAGAGCGTGTACTTGCTTGTATTTATATATATATATATATCATTGTACATTTTATAAAAGTTAAGAATATCTTGAAGAAAAGTACGTTTATAGAAGCAAGCATAAAATAGTAAGGAAGATGGTGAAGTATTTATATGAAAGGCTTATGATATATAATTTACATTTTATTTGATAGACTGGAGAAGCAAAATAAGATATATCAAACATATGAATTAGTAGAAGTTTGTTTGATAGTATATAGCTTGGTGTCTGTCAAAAAAGATGTCCTACTGGAACTTCTTCGGTGCAGGCCGACTTTTTTTTTTTTTGCGGAGTGAACTAATGCAACCTAAAAGTGTAGAAGAAGAAAAAAACAGCTGTCTAATTATCTTTGTAGATCCCTTTTTTGTGACGCGACTCGCAAATTAAAGCTACTTTAATAAGTTACAGTAAAATATTTATCCATAAGAAGTAATTAGAGTTAAAAATCTAAATGTTTATATGAATGATGTGTTGTAAACAAAATTTTGTGTTTTGGCAAAAGAAGTATTTTACAGCGAATTATTACAAGGAGAAGAAACAATATAACGTCAAGAAGTATCAATAAAAATATGCTTAGCATGTTTGGTTCTACTCTCTGTCAGTTGAACCAGTGTTATGGATGTATAAAAGTCCCACAATTACACTATCACTATATTGATGTTTTCGTGTTATTTTTTTTTTAAGACTGGTCATCCAAATTTAGTTTCCATCTCCTTCCAGTGAGTCAGTCTTTTTGAATATGCCTAAATTTACAGTAGTATCGATTTAACCCAGCTTCATTTTATCCATAATTTTGTTATTGACAGATCATTCATATATCAAAAGTAATTAAGAAAAACATGACACTATCAACTTTTCGTTTTCTTTAGAATCTGTCTTCATATACGTACATACACATAGCTTAATATTTACTCTATTATTATAATAGCTTACCACTTTAAATTTATATATTCTATTTTGCTGTCCCTCCTACCGTTGAATTAAAGTTCTAGTGAAATGTCTCCGCCAGAAAAAAAAATGACAACAGTCCAAAAAAAAGATGGATGGAAAGAGAAACATTTTTACATCTTGTGAAAGAAAAATCAATTTATTTCTAAAAACACATTAAAAAAAACATTTAGTATATGTTCCAATTTAAATGATAAAATCAAGTATGAATCGAGAAAACAAAAATCACCCATTTTTTTTTTCTGGGGTTAGATGAAGAGGGAAAACCAAACAAAAATGCATTGAACTTTCAGCTGATGCAATACTGGTCAAATTTTATTGGACGACCTTTTAGTTGTGTCGCATCTCATCTCTTTTTGGGATAAACGCTATAAAAATTTTTTTTTCTGCAATGCGAATATAAAAACGCATTCAACTTTTTTTTTTTTTTATATTTTTTTCTTCTTCTTTCATCTCTTATCAGATAATCTTTCTTTATTTCTTTTGAATAACTTTTTATTAAAACAAAAATGGTCGTCGCTACTAATCTCGGTTTCCCCTACGTCGGTGCTAAGCGTGAATTGAAGAAGTTGGTTGAATCTTACTGGTCTGGTAAGACTACTGAAGCTGAACTTCGTCAAGGTGTTGAAGGTATCCAAGCCAACCACTGGAAGTTGCAACAAGCTCAAGGTTTGGAACACATTCCTTCTGGTGATTACACTTTGTGGGATCGTGTTTTGGACACTGCTCATCAATTTGGTGCCATTCCCACCCGTTATCAAAACATCGCCAACCCCTTGGACCAATACTTTGCCATGGGTCGTGGTTTGCAAAAGGCCGCTACTGAAACTACCGCCAAGGTTGATGTCCCTGCTATGGAAATGAAGAAGTGGTTTGACACTAACTACCATTTCACTGTTCCCGAATTCGAAGTTGACCAAGCTTTCACTTTACAAAACCCCCGTGCTGTTGAACAATTCAAGACTGCCAAGGCTTTGGGTATCCACACCCGTCCCGTCATTGTTGGTCCTGTCTCTTTCTTGAAGCTCGGTAAGCCCGTCAAGTCTGGTGAACAATTCGATACTTTGAGCTTGTTGCCCAAGGTTTTGCCTTTGTACGTTGAATTGTTGAAGCAATTGGCTGAGGCTGGTGCTGAATGGGTTCAAATTGACGAACCTGTTTTGATCTTTGATTTGGATGCTGAAACCAAGCTTGCTTTTGAAAAAGCTTACAAGACTTTGAAGGCTTCTACCAACTTGAAGCTTTTGGTTGCCGCCTACTTTGGTCGTGTTGAAAACAACATTTACCCTGTCAAGGACCATGTTGATGGTTTGCATTTGGATTTCGTTCGTGCTCCTGAAGAATTGGAAAAGGTTTTGCCTTTGATTGGTGAAAATCAAATCTTGTCTTTGGGTTTGGTCGATGGTCGTAACATTTGGATTAACAACTTGGAACAATCTATTCAATTGGCTGAAAAGGCTGTTGCTGCTTTGGGCAAGGAACGTGTCTTTGTTGGTCCTTCTTGTTCGTTGGCTCACTCTCCTTTCTCTACTGAATTCGAAACCAAGATCCAACAAGCTAATCCCGAATTGTTCAGCTGGTTGTCTTTCTCTGTTCAAAAGACCAAGGAAATTGTCGTTATTGCCAAGGCTTTGAACGAAGGTCGTGATGCTGTCAAGGCTGAATTGGCTGCCAACGCTGCTGCTATCGAATCTCGTCGCACTTCTCCTCAAACCACCAACAAGGAAGTCCGTGAACGTGTTGCTCAAATCCCTGCCTCTGCTTGGAAGCGTGCTTCTGCTTTCCCTATTCGTCGTGAAGCTCAAGTCAAGAAGCTCAACTTGCCTTTGTACCCTACCACCACCATCGGTTCTTTCCCTCAAACCAAGGAAATCCGTGTTGCTCGTCAAAAGCATAACAAGGGTGAATTATCTGATGCTGACTATGATGCTTTCATCAAATCTCAAATGAAGGAAGTTGTTGAATTCCAAGAAAAGGTTGGTTTGGATGTTCTTGTTCACGGTGAACCCGAACGTAACGATATGGTTGAACATTTCGGTCACTTGTTGTATGGTTATGATTTCACTCAAAACGGTTGGGTTGTTTCTTATGGTTCTCGTTGTGTTAAACCCCCAGTCATCTTTGGTGATGTCAGTCGTCGTGGTCCTATGACTATTGATGAAATCAAGTATGCTCAATCTTTGACCTCCAAGCCTATGAAGGGTATGTTGACTGGTCCCGTTACCATGATGAAGTGGGCTTTCGTTCGTGATGATATTCCCGCCAAGGATCTTTGCGCTCAAGTTGGTCTTGCTCTTCGTGATGAAGTCGTTGATCTTGAAGCTGCCGGTATTCCTTGTATTCAAGTTGATGAACCTGCTATCCGTGAAGGTTTACCCATTCGTCGCGCTGATTGGGATGCTTATTTGGAATGGTCTGTTGCTTCCTTCCGTTTGTCTACCTCTGGTATCTCTGATGAAACTCAAATTCACACTCACATGTGTTACTCTGATTTCAATGATATCTTTGATGCTATTGTTGCTTTGGATGGTATGTATATTTATTTATTGTTGGATTGGGTTTGAGTTATTTCGTTTATTTTCAAAATATTACAGTTTATTAATTTTTGCTTTTATTTTTTGATTTTATAGCTGATGTTATCACCATCGAAAACTCCAAGTCTGACGAAAAGCTTTTGAAGATTTTCGAAACTAAGCAATACACCAACGAGATTGGCCCTGGCTTGTATGATATTCACTCGCCTCGTGTCCCATCTGTTGAAGAAATGAAGAAGCGTTTCGCTGATATGCTCAAGTATATTCCTGATGAACTTCTCTGGGCCAACCCTGACTGTGGTTTGAAGACCCGTCAATGGTAAGATTTTATTTTTTTTAATTATTCAGAATTACGAGTTGCCTTTTATTTTTTTGATGGGGGTGTTTGTGTATGAAGATATGAGCAAATGTATCTGATCAACTTTTTTTTAAACAATATATTTATATAGGCCAGAAACCGAAGCCGCTTTGGTTAACCTTGTAGAAGTCGCCAAGTACTTCCGTTCGCTTAAGGCTCAACAAGCCTAAGCTCATATCCTCTTTGCAAGTCTTAAATCACCCACCTTTTCAACAGAAGTGTAGGGTTAAAGGTAAGCTAAGAGTTCAACAGCTCCATGCATAATTTCATAATCACAAAAACAGGAAGAAAACGAATCACATACACTACTGCGCTCGATTTTTTGTTTCTTGATTGAAAGGGGCAACTTTTCTGGGATGAACTAACGGCACTAAAATGGTTTTTTTCATTAAAAACTATTTTATTTACCTTTTTAAAAAAATTGTTTTTTTTTTTAAAAAAAAACAATTCAACCCAAAAAAAAATTAATAACCTCGTCTCCCCCTTCTGCGGGTTATAATCTTCTACAACAACAACTTTTTTTAAAAAAAAAATCCCCGAGAATTTTGTAATTCGCGGTTTTCAACAAATCTATCTCTTTTTAGCTTTTATATTCAACTACATTAGTCAGGAAATAAATCGTTCGCCTGCAGTTTTTTGTAAACAATAATTATCATTTTATCTTTTATTTTTTGTTGATTTTTTGGTTAATGGGGGCTATATATAATGGGCTTTGTGTATCTGTATGTGTTGGGTTAATTTTATGTATAATACAGAGTTTTTTTTTTGTTGTGAGACAACGGGAGATGTTGGTTGATAAAATAAGAATCTGCCGTATATTGTATGACATCAGTTTATCACTACTGTTAACGTGTAAAATGGATTTTTGTTCGACTTTGCTTTTTTTTATATATCGGACAGGTTCAAGTCCAATGGTTCAAAAGGATGTGTTGATCGAGTTGGAAGTTATTAAAGCTTAATTATGAATAAAATAAAAAGAAATAGCATCACAAGTGTATATGATACTTGTTATAGCTAAATACTATATGTTTATAATTATACCTATATCCCAACATACGTAGACATAACTTACTAAAGAAGACAAGCGAATTCATTGTCATCATAAGTCAAAACTATTTTGTTTTCAAGGATATTGCAGGTTAGAGAGTTAGTTGATACATACATAATAAGGTGTTATAGAATGGTAGTAATAAACTGCTAATTGAAACAGGGAAACTCAAAAACTAAATTATTTGTCAGTTTTATGATATATACAATATGTCAAGCTGGGTTTACTTTCCTGAATCGACTGTTAGTGGTAGTATGGTCACATCATGATATATACACACTTATGATCATTTTACTGTTTACTACGTGTAGTTCATTCTTGCTATTTGCAAAAGTTTTATGATTAGTAAAGACCGAGAGTGCATTATCCATCTATAACATTCCAAACAGCGTTTAAAGAAGGATATTTACGTAAATTTAAAACTAGAGATGGGATGAACAAGGTAAATAAATGAGTACGTAATACATATAATATATTTTACAACTCAATTGAGTGTATTGAGGAGAACTGTGTGAATTTATTTATAGCTTTATTTTGAAAAGATAGAGCTTGGTAGTTCAGAATATTTCACTTTGAACCAAAAGTGTTTAAATAAATTCAGTTTTGAAAACTATGTGGGGATAGATAAATGATGTAATAACAGAGCTTATTTTACGAAAAGCCGGACTTCCATGGCAACCTTCTTTGATTAATGTATTAAGGTACATTTTTCATAACCAGAAAACATTTGAATTAAAGTTCTTTGCTCATACGTAATGTTTTTCATATCGTAAAAAAAAAACTTCATGTAAGCATTAGCGGTGGTTTCTATAGCCTGACCCATTTTGTTGTTGTTTTATTTTCTTTATCATTCCTTTTTAAAGAGTGCTTGACTGTTGATCTGTTGATAGTACAATTTCCAATACCAAAAAGACGTATGTATCTCTGTTGATCTTCTTCTTGACGTAGTTTAAAATATTCGCAACTCACAAGAGAACCCAAGTCAAAGAACATAATTGACAGAAGAATCAGGTACAATGGTTGCTATCAAGAGGATTTATCCGCGCAGTTATGATTCGAATGATTTATGAGCTGGGTATTATTACTAACATAGTAATCGTCTTTAGAATGAGAAATGACAAAACCACTTACTTGAATGGATGCTTCACTTTTGTGATCAACAGCCTCAATATCTAATTCTTATTTTTTATCCGCACATAGCACAGACATTTATAGAAGATAATCGAAATTCCTATCAAAGGCTTCTCCCTTCTCTCTATTGCAACTTCACATCGTTGTCCTCATTCAAGGGCTTTCATTTATTGTTAAAATTCGGTGTCAAGTTCACTAGTTAAAAATAAAGTTATCATGAAATATGCACATGCATAAATTATTATCCAGCTGTGATTGTCCACATGACTTCATGTAAGCAATTGAGGGACCCTTTTTTCTTTCCCCCCCTTTCATGCGAACCAAAAACATTGATAGAGATGGCTTTTTTTAATTTCTTTGCATTTTATGATAGAAGTAAATTGAACACTATTATCATTAATTCTAAAGATGGGGCTTCTTAAAAAAAAGAGTGAAACGTAATTTGGGGTTTTATTTTTCATTGTTGCTTCCCCCCCAATACAAATTTGGCTCAAATGTCCCAACAAAATCGGGGCGTTTTTAAAATCTAAAGTTGGTTTTGCGGAGTGAGCATTAGTTTTACTATTTTATTCTTCCCCGCCTTTTTTTTTTCCTTGTACTTTTTTAAAGACCTTATTTTTATATCCTCTTTATTTTGTTTTCTCACGCCATTATTTTTTAAACTTTTACTAATGGAAGCAATCGATGACTTTGCCAATGAAAACATTGCTCGTTCATTGGCTTATACTGTATTAGAGCATAGACAACAACACCAATTTTCTGCTTTAGCTGCAATAGGATCAAGTCTATTATGTCAACGGATACGTTTTCTCGGACCTTCCACTAATAATAATAATAAAAATACTGGTATAACAGAAGACCCTGAAAAATGGAATAATGTTGTCCAATGGCAAGAAGATAATTGTCCACAAGTAATTGAAACATTATGGACAGGCGATCAACAAGATAAACTTTTTCAAAACCCAGTTTATTATAAACGACTTGATGCCGAAACTCTTCATTGCATGGTGGAATTTGCATATGAAAACAAGACTCACTATGCTGTTATATTATCTTTGGAAGGAGGAGGCGGAGACATCTCTGAACTCAAGTATCATAATACCAAGGCATTTTCAGAACTTGAATGGCAGGTTATTAAAAAAAGCTGGCCTGAATCATTAGAACAAGCTGAGCGGGAGTTTATCACCAAGATTCCACATCCTCCATCAAACGCTGCTGCATTATCTTCTCCGAGTCCTGAGGTTTGTTTGGTTTTTCGGGAAGTTGGGAGGAGAGTGAATTTCGATGTGTAACATTCTGATTGTAAAGGATGATTTAAGTAATGATTAATTATAATTATTCATAAAATTGATTTTTTTTTTCGTATCAATAGGCAAAACCAACAAGAGAAGCTCCAGATGATTATTGGGGCGGAGGTTGGTCTTCATCAGAAGATGAAGATGATACTGGCTTATTGGAAATCAGATCACGGCATAGCGATAAGAAAAGATCAGCAGCACACAGTGAAAAAGATGACTCTGAAGATGAATATTTCGCAAGATTTAGCCAAAATCCCGGTACTTTGACCCCAGGTATCAATGAGCAACCACCTCCTGAGAATAATATTAAATCTGCACATAGTAATAATAACGCTACTGTTGATGCTGGCAATGCAAGGATGCTTCAACCTTATACCGTTTTTCAAGATCTGGATCCACAACAACAATACAAGGAAATTGAAAAGCTTGAAATGCAAGAAGAATATGATAATTCGTATAATCCGTTATATACAGTACCTAGTGTACCTGACCTTATGGATGCTCATCATTCTGCATTAGTTGAATTGACACAAATGTTACATGATACATTACCTGGTAAACCTGGTCAGCAAAACAAGGTGAATGGTAATTATGTAAAAGTTGATCCAATACCCAAGATTGTTCGATCCACAAAATTCACACAAGATAAAAATCACGTGCCAGGTGATTTTCCAAATGATACCATAGCCGAAGGATTAATCGCACGGACCACAAATGAAAACGGTGCTGTAACTAAGAAACAATCAGAATCCTATGGACATGAAGCCGGAAGAATGCTATTAGAGAAGAGTTTACGGGCATTAGTGGGTGTTGGTAAAATGCTTGGTTTCAAAGGTTCTGAAATTTTATCTATAACTGAAAAAATCATCAAAGAAGAAACTTCTTCATAGTAAACAAGTTTTATTTGATTTTTCATATTTTCTTTTTCTGTTGTGCGTTAAGCTTTTTTTCTTCTTCTTCATATCTACCCACTCATTTACCATCTCCCAATCCAAGTTTTTATATATAAATGTTCTTCATTTTTTTTTTTAATTTTATTTTTTTTTACTAGATAAAAAAAAAATTCTACGATGTTATTATTATTGTTTTTTTTTTCGGTGTATACAAGCTTCGAATAGTAAATTGTTTTTCATTTTGTTATTTATACATTTATTTTTGTTTTTCTTTTGTTTAATAAACCCATTTTAAGCTCTTGGTTTCATCATTTTCAAGGATGTGAGTCTTGCGTTCAAGGACATCCAAAACCTTATTCTTAACACCTTGCTTTCCATTACGGTCACGAAGGAAATATTGTACAACTTCTTCACGGCTAAGAGCATAGTTACCAACATCAGCGGCTTCACCAGTAACAACACGCTTCACATCATCTTCAGAAGGAAGCATGTATTTGCGGTGAGGGTATTGCTTATAATCCTTTGTAGTAAGCAATTCCAATCGTTCAGGAGATGGGGAATCAAAGTATTCTTCCTTGATCTTATCAAACTTAATATCAGTAATAGCGGAAGGCTGCCAGTTAGGCTTGGTACGAGTAACAAGAGTGGAGTTGACGCCTTCGGCGAAATCATGACCTCTCTATATGATTTCAATTTATATAAGTAAACTTTCTATTTTCTTTCTTCAGCTCCATCCAATCCAATCCAATAATAATAGTAATACGAACCAAGAATTTTTGAACCAAATGGTATTCCATCTTGAAACATTGACCAAGAGTAAGAGTAGCACCAGTACGTAATTGTTGCAAAGTGATTTTGAGGGAGGTAGGAGAAACACCCTTCAAAAGCTTCAAGGTTTCCTTACCCCATTCAGAATCTTCTTTTTCGACAGCAGCAAAGATTTCTTCAACTGTATCAAACTTGAAACATCTATATTATATATATTTTTTATCCCATTTTAATAAATATCATATACTACATCTATTCTCTTCTTTCAACTTCCCCCCTTTCCACAATTATTCTTTTTTTTTTACCTGTCAATGGCAGCACGAACATCACCACCAAGAGAGAATTCAAGTTCTTGATCCATTTCAGCAGAGAATTCTTCAATGGCAGTATTAATGATATCATGGGTAGGGTTATCAATTTCAGAAAGACGTGCTTCAAGAGCAGGAAGACGCGATGAAGGAATGTAATGAGTGGCAACACCAGAGTAGCTAAATATATAGAGTATTTTTTTTTTTAGTTCAAAATGCAAAGAATTCTGTGCCGCCCCCTTTTTTTTAATAAAATAAAAATAAACTTACAAAACATCAGAACCCTTTAAACGTTTGCCAGTCAAACCAAGGTAAATACCCAATTGGCCATCTAATCTTGGTAAGAAGAAACTACCAGCAACATCAGGTAAGAAACCAATACCGGTTTCTGGCATAGCGAATAAAGTCTTTTCTGTAGCAATACGGAAAGGTGCATGAACGGATAAACCAACACCACCACCCACTATTGAAAAAATAAAAAATAAAAAACATGTTTTCGTAAGAAAAATATACATTACATATACTAAAAAAATCAATATTCATCATACTTACTGGTGATACCATCCATGATAGAAACATAGGGTTTTTCCAAGTTACCAATAAGATGATCTAACTTGTATTCAGTTTCAAAGAATTTAATGGCTTCTTCATACTTGCCCTCAGCAGCCAAATCAACCACGGCTATTATATGTTTATTTTTTTTCAGTCAGCAAATATTGTCTCCATATAGTGTAGCACAACAACTAACTAACTTAAAACTTACTTTTAACGTCACCACCAGCACAGAAACCTTTTCCACCGCAGCTCTTCAATAAGATAATTTTAGCCAAATCAGACTTTTCCCACGCCTATATGATTTTACGTCAGTTACCAAATAACATTTCAGAATAATATTGCATATATATCATACATAGACAAACAACTCCCCCCCCTCCAAATAATAATAATAACGATAATAATAATAAATTTTCGCGTTTTTATTAAAATATACTTACTTGAAGTTCAGGTGTAATAAGTTCGACCATATTCAAGTTCAAAGCATTAAGTTTCTTGGGACGATTCAAAACAATTTCTCGGACACCAACATTCTTTACAGTAAGAATTTCTTCCTATTAAAGAAAAATAGTCAATATGGTTTTTTCTTATATACAAACATTCATTTCTCTATAAACAGACATGAGGTCCTTGTTTTGTTTTGTTTTTTTTACCTGAATACCGGCAGTGCCACTAGCAGAAGTTGACATCTATAATTAGAGTAATTTATTAATTAAAAGATAAATAGTGTTAAACGCGCAAAAGAAAAAAAAGAAAAGAATAAAAGTAAAATAAAAACGAACTTGATTTCTAGGTTGTGCCAACCAGTTATTCATTGTAGATAAACGTTGGTTTGCAACAGTGGTTCTATTACGAGAAGTCATTGTTATATTACGAGTTCCAGAAGTTGCTGTACGAATAACGTTTAAACGTGTAGCTGAAGGGGTTGAACGTTGAAGCTGAAGACCGACGCGTCGAAACATATGAAGAATAGAAAAAAAAATAAAAAGAAAAAGTTATATATATATTATTTATGTGAAAAACAATGAAAAGTGAAATTGTATTGAGCTTGTTTCTAATTTGGAAGTCACTCTTTTTCTAACAGGACCTGCCTGCTTGAAAAAGCTGGATTCAAATTTCATTCTGTTGAAGACCCTTTTTAAACTTTTTTTTTTTAATTCATAACTTCATCTGATAAACTAGCTATGAATAAATATGTAATAGACTACTTTTATTATACCTTTGGCAAATATTTATTTGTTAATTTGTTTGTTGAGTTGTACCAAACAGATAATACTTCACAGTAAGAGTAAAATCATTACTTTGCTGTAAATGATTTTCCTCTTATCTTCTTCGAATCCAGTCGTAAGATGGCGTCATTAGGCGAGTGGTGACGCTATAAATTGTGTGTACATCAAGAAGATCAAAGTAAGGTTTACTATATAAACATAAAAAAAATTATTAATAAAACGTGCTTAGTAATATAGTTATGGTTGCCATCGTAATGAAATTACAATTATAACGGCTACTAGAACTTTTTATTCTTATAAATCCGACAGATGGATAATGGAAAAAGAGTAACTACTAATTTTATAATGCAATAACGCAATTTCTGTTACGAGTGTGGTCATTAAAAGAATATTCAGTGACACACGCATATAATCCTTTCAGAACTACTTTGATAATTCAATGACATGATACATATACTGTAAATATTCAAGGGGTACAATTCGAAAGACAACATCTTGTTCAACCGTCAATATGTAACTGATGTGGCAGACCTCGGGAAAACATAATAAACGAATTTGTACCGTTAGCTAAAAAATTTTTTTTGTTTGATTTAATGAAGCAAAATCATTATCATAATTAAGACCATATGTATTATCTTAAATGAGTGCTTAGAGTGAACATGGTCGACAGATTATTTCTTTAGATAAACTTTATTTTGAAAACTATTCTATTAATTGACAAACCACGCCATTACGATCTATATGCTTTTTTTAAATTATGAGATTATTAGACTATAGGATTTGATCCCCTGACTCTCACAACAATACTTGTCCTAGGCTGTTCGCAAGCAAAAATTTTTGAAAGTTGTACAACACATACGTAAATCCTATTCTCAAAAAATTTTGCTTGTGAAAAAAAAAAGCGGTTGCTTCATCCTATTTTTTATACTACTTGTTGATGTCTTGTAAAATTGTTGAATATCCGATAAAATAAGTTGAAGCCATTGGGGTCGTATAAGATATTCGGCATGATTTAATTTTGACATCATTGTTGGCTTCATTCACATCATTTTCAGAAAGATATATTTTCATATTATTAAATAAGGTTAATTTTTTTTAATCGACAGGGTGTTTATCCATTGATCTTGTTGTTGAAGTAAATGAAGAAAAAGAAAATAATGAAAGTAGGGTTGGATCTTCTGTTGTAGGTACAATAATCATGAATGAAAAAATTGTTGAAATACCAATGAAAATATCCATTAAAATAATAATTTATATGTAATTCTCGAGATGCAAAATAGTGAATCAAATACTATATAAATAGATACGTACGTAGGGTATAAATAAGAATGATGTGTTTTTTGGTGACTCCTCCTTTTCCTAAATAATAAACCACATTTGTCAAAACTATATATATATATATATATATTACTTACCTCTGCAAATTTACTAGGAATTCGATGAAGCATATTATAAGCAGCAGTATCATGATAATTTAATAAAAAACAAACTGGATCAATAAGTACAAGTCCTGATATACGATTCATTGCATAAGTTGCCATCCATCCAGCCACAACAGTTCCTAAAAAATGTCCTACAATAATAGCTTTGTCAAATCCATGTGTATCTAACATTGTTTGGATTTCCATTACTGTTTCTTTAAGTGTTGGCACCTATAATAATAATTATTATTATAAAACAAAATGAGTTTCCAAAATAATAATAATTTAGGGAAACTTTGTTTTCTACGTAACCCATACATGTTCTACCAAACGAGTTGAAACATAAAATAGTTCAATACAAAATAGAGGACATTCAAGGGAAGTCATACGACGAATAAAATCCATATATAAATGAAGACCGGTACCAATACCCATGTATAAAGATAATATGTGTAGTTGATGTTGATATTGGTCTTCCTTTACGATACCAATAGTTAAGGCGTTGATGATGATGATTTTCCTCATCATTTAGTGTGAATGATTGTTGTTTTTGTAACCACCAAGAATAATAATAATCATATGTTCTTTTTTTAAAAATATAAAAAAAGTATCCCCATCGAACACCTAGTTTGTTATGATCAACACCATATTTACGAAATTGACCAAAACGTTCAAGAAATAGATAATCAAAAATATGTGTAAATATAAAATTAATAATATAAAATAGAAGAGGTCGATGGATATATTCAAAATGATCCATGGTAGGTCGAATGCATTGAACATGTGAATTATACCCTGTTGGAAATTTAATATTCAATGTTGCTTCCATATGATAAATCATTCCATTTAATTCATTTTCAAAAGATGGATTCTTTTGTACAATTTTCAAATCATCACCCCAGAATACCCAAGAAAGACCATGAATGATAATAATCTATTAGTTATACATACGTACTTTGAATCAATAATATATATATACGTACAAAAAAGCAAGATTATCTCTATAAATTTCATTCAATTTTGGATGTTCACGTTGTGCACTATTTGAAATATAAAACCATCTAGTTATCCAATCCTCAAAAGTTTCTACATGAATTGTATCAAGACAATTCCAATAGAGTTTCCATCGTTGTTCAAAAGTGGGTAATGAATGTGGTTTTAAAGGTTGTCGTAATCGAATCTATGTTTTTCGAATATATAACCAAAAGGCAAATTCCAATAGAAACCAAAAAAATAAAAACATAATTATAATTATAATACTTTGGTATGTTGGGTTACACGTGCACTTGATGGTACGTATTATAATAATTTCTTTTTATATATCTTGGCTTATAAAAAAAAACGACAGAGAATTTGAGAGAATATATAAAATGTATAATCTGATACGTAAGAATGAAAAAAGCTAAAAAGGAGAATTTAATATAATAAAGGGAGAAAAGGAAAGGGTTAAAGAAGAAGAATATTCTTTGATCAGAATTATAATAATCGGCATGAAAAACAACAACCAGGATTTGTTTTTGTGTCGCAGGATCACTTTTTTCACTCTTCTGTTTTGTTTTTTTGATATAAATTTTAATTGCTTAAACCTCTAAGTCTTGCACGCAATAAGTCCAGCTCGGGTATGAAACGATCAAAATGACCGTATCTTCTTGTGGTCTTACTGAAGTTATATTATTATCATTTTGATTGGTAAAATCAATTATAGGTACAAGCTTACTTAATTATCATCTCCCCCTATTCTTTCCTTTTGTTTGAAAATGTTCAATTCTTTCATGTACATCCAGTGAAAGTCTGTCACTAGATTTGTTGATAATAGCCACCCACTTTTCACGTTCTTCTTCTTTTTTCAACTTCTTCATGTACTTTGTTCACTATATTCTATATGTAAAATTGTGCTGTTGATTCAATCCAACGCTATATATATTTATACAACTACTCGCTATATTTTATATAAATATATTCTTTCTGTTATGCACCGTCAGAAAAGTACCATTCATGTACTTTTTTAGATCAAACATTAAACTTAAAAGGTTAAGAATAAAACCAATATTTATTGTAATGAATTGATACATGTTATTTCATAGGTGAAGGAAGTTGAAAAGCAGGATCCAGACCGACCTTACTGAATCTTTTTTTTTTATTGTTACAAACTTTTACACTACAACATGCTACTATGACTACATAAAAAAAAAAGCATGTTTCTTTTTACATTAAATAAGAATGTTGTTAACCAGCTTATTGTCATGGTAATGGAATGCCACAGCCTAATCTTAGTTTGACACGGAATGTTGCAGTCTATAGTTTTTAAAGATCTTGTTCGACTTTTTTTTTTTTTTTTTTTTTTTTGACCCGGAACCGATTAGTTTCGCACTGTAATAACTATGCTTTATGCCGGTTACCACACTGTGGGCTTTATCTGTAGGAGATAGCTATATTCATTGGTTTTTTTCTTTCATTAAAAGTTGTTACCAAGACTATTTACTTTTTTTTTCTTTCTCTTTCCTTTCAACTACTTTTTTTTTATTTTTGAAATG